>JAADYS010001266.1:0-17997 GCA_012931995.1 Fusarium albosuccineum
TCCGTCTTCCTCGTTATAGCTAATATACGGTGACTTGACCCCTTGACAGAAACCGAGAAAACTCCCTGGACCGAACGAGGCCATGTAACGCCGGACCCTGCCTATTCGGCAGAGCAGACACAGATCGAACCCGGCGACACGGTGATGGCACAAGTTGGGGCAGGGGGGGCCAATGCCATCAGCGAAGGATCAGGGATTAAGAAACGCCATCTCGATCGAGGGCTCCGAAAGACGGGCCTCCTGGAGAAGGAAGCAGTAGTGCGAGACGAGGTTCTAGACGAGGCTGGGGGGATGGAAGGCAAGGCAAGGCAAGGGCTTGAAGAGGAAGAAGAAGGGATGTCGTCTCCGGTTCTTCCCCGGGCTTGAGTTGAGCCTAGGTAGGCACCAACCAACAGTAACCTCAGCAATTGATAACGCCGCCGGCCTCGTCATGTACAGTAATGTCAGGGCTCTGGTTTGACCGCTGCCAGGGCGATTGGGTCTTGGCGGCAAGTCAAAGCCCAGTCAAGCGTCAACTGGAATTCCGTTCCCGGGCTTCTGATTAATTTCAAGGTGCCTCTCTAGAGAGCTCAGACCGGGTCAACGAGTCAAGTCGGCCGGCTCGAGTCCACTGCCGCACGAGTCGAACTTGGTCCTAATTACGTACGTGCCACATTTTAGCTACGGAGTAGCAAGGCCGCTCGCTGTCATTACCAATCCTCAAGAAGGTTGTTACCAAAGCACTGACTGACGGGTCCTCGGGGAATTTTTCCATCTTGACGGGGGCGGCAGTTGGAGAACGAACCGGAGGGAGTCATATACCCGGCGCATGCCACGACTCGCAGCCTGTCTCGTTTGGGACCCTACTCCCGGCATCAAGAGGTCGGTGAAAAAAGATGGTTGATAACAAGCTTCACTTTTGAGGTCCTCGATACATGTACAGTAGCGTCATGTGTACGTCCGACTCAGCCAGTCAGAAGCAGAACCGCCCGGTAGGTAGCGAGCCGACGGAAGGGCTTGAGGGGTGGGCGAGTTAGCCGACCGACTACTGAATGATGTACACAAAAGCAATTGTGCGGTGATGACATTTTGGCCAACAGCAAAAGGAAACGTCAAACTCCAGGTGGGCAGATTGCATCCTCGGCGGCCGGGATACCGGCGACCGGTCAAGACGGTTGGGCCTTTCTCGAGTTATTGACGCAGCCCACATGCTTGATGCCCTATGTGTCAATACAATAAGTGCTTACCGACATGTTGTTTCCGTCTTGAAGAGCACAAAACCGCGCCGGCGAACGGAGGACAAGACAAGGGACGTGACTGCGGCACCGTTACCCATGGCGTTCCTTAGCCGGCTTTTGCTGCGGCTTCATGCTTGGCCTCGGCACGTCTAGCCTGGGACTGGCCTGCCATCGGCACTAGCGTGGGTGATGATTCTGGTAGGCGTTTTTGAGGTCTGGTTGTTGAGGTACGAATACATGGTGCGTATTCGGACACGTCGTCTCGACGAGAGTGCGTACAGATGGACGGTGTAAGTGTTGACGAGGCTGCTCGGAGCCGCTCCACCACGGGCCATGGCCACGGAGAGTTTGGCGATGTCATGGGAGGGACCCTCGGCCTTGCGCCCACGCCTAGGAACATGCACGAGCCCGTCAACATGGAAGCCAGGGCACGCGACGACCTGGTCCCACTATCATGGCCGTCGCCATGGGATCCAGAGCGACAAGACTGGGGCTCCTCCGCGGCAAAGGGCCACAAGATGGCCTCTGCACCCAGAGGTTATCACTGATGCCTTGTTGCTGATGGGAAAAGTCCATGCTTCTCTGCTCCCCAACCAATGTGCAAAAGAACCCGGAGTCGTAGACCCAAAGGAAAGGCACTTGCTGGAACCCTGCCAGTCCCGGGTCTTGGCCACCGGGAAGACCCTTGTCGACCCGACGACGTCGGATGCTTTCACCGCATTTTGGGGCATATTGGGGGCCAATGGCTTGTGAAGCACCATGGCCTCTTCTTGCGTACGGGGCGCATCACCATCCCGCTGTCGTCCCTCTTCTCTCATGTGTGCTTTTTATTCCTCCTTCTCTGAAGTCATCATCGTCTTCTTTTTTCGCTTGGCCTGTCGTTCCTGGCTAAGCTGAAGAGAAGCTTCTGGGGCAAGACCTGCGAGATTGCCTTGCCTCTCTTCGCTTCTCCATCGTCTCTGACAAGCTTCCATCCTTCTCCATCGCTGGGGCTCGACCGACGACCCGGCCCTCTTTTTTTCCTACTTGGTTTCTTTTCGTTTCTTTGCTTGCTTCTCTTGCTCGGGGTCCTCCCGACTTGGACTAACTAATACCTCATTACCCGCGCAGAGAAATATTCTTTGTTACCTATCAAAAAACCACTTGACAAAGGGTCTCTCTCTTATTTAGCAGGCCCGCCTTTGGCCCCTCTGGCTTCTCCTTTGGGAGATCCGCCGTTTGTGGATTGGAATCGCGCACTCCGACGACTGGCTCTTATTAAGTGTTAGCCATTAGCCACCCGCAGTGTCGCCGCCCAGGATCCATCCGATATTACCTAAATCTCGCCGCTCCGAGCCCCAGAATACTGTATCTGGCCTGGTCTCGGTTGCTCCTCAACTCGCGCGCCTACAGACAACAAGAGCGTGTATGGCTTCGACTCTACAGCTCTAACAAGTTCCTCGTAGCTGGCCAGTCTCGACCGTTGCTCGAGAGAAAAAGGGTCAAAAAGGGGCGCCTGTCTTTGATCCAGAGGTCTCGGCCCCCCGGGTTTCAGTGCCAGCCACACTTTCTCGTTGCTGTCCGGACGTTTTGTGTCTGGCATCGACAATCGTCATCCGGCATCAGCATCCTCATCATCGCTCATCTGAGACTCTGGGGAACGAGCAGACGAACATGCACCCTGTTATTACTGCTGCCACTCCTACTCCGTATCAGGCCCGCGCTGGAACAAGTCCATTCCTGAATCCCAGGCCCCTCGTGCATCTCTCCCTCGTCTGCATCTGCTAGGAGACGGTACCTAGAAGCTTCAGGTAAGGTAATCCACATTTCTCGTCTTCCATGTTGACGGCCCTCTCACGTCTTGGCTATTTGGCCGGGTTTCGACTGGTTGCCCTCTCGCCCTCGTCCACTCCGTCCCGCCCCTCCGATCAAATATCCACCCATCCGTCTCCATCCAGCGTCCCCCCATCGAGCTCTGTCCAATCTCCACCGACGCATCCCCCATCTCCATCCCACCTTGGCCGCCCGGGCCTGCTGACGACCATCTAAGAGCTCGAGCTAGAGGTACCCAGCGCCGTGTACCGCGTGGGCGAGCCGCCACCAGCGCCAGCCCGCACCCGCCACTAGCGAGTACTTACACTGCGGTACCGCACGCCGCTTTCCCATCCCACTGAAGTTGACTTTCTGGTGGGCGCTGGCTGCTGCCACACACACCAAAACTCGCTGCCACCCGCCCGAAAGCTTGCGGCGTCCCGGCCATCTGGATCAACCACCAAATATCGAGCTCTCACCTCGCGACTCAGACGCCTTTTACACCCTCACAGACGCAGACACAGCTTGTTGCTCTTTTCCAAGCAACAACACCAACGAAACATCGTGCCCCCGTAGCAGCTAGAGGACCAAAACACACCCCCGCGCCTGCATCTTGCGCCCTCGAGCTCCATTTTCTCCTGTTGATCAGTCGCCGAAACCCACGACCCGCGCATATCGTTGCCTCCACACACGATCAACCCCTCACGATCCTCTCGCATCTCGCGCACCTCTGACAACTCCCCTCGTCAAGCTTGTTGACTTCGCCTCCAACTTGCTTCTCCGCCTCGCCCCTGCTTCAGCTGCGCATGCCCTGATCTCCATCGTTGCTGCAACAAACAGCTTCACTATCCTTGCTTGTTCTGCTTTGTCCTCTCACATCTCACTTCGACAGCTGCTTGCTTGCTAATTGCTTGCTTGCTCGCTCCCTGGTTGCGCACGCGCCACAACATCAACCTCCCTGACGCCGCCACCTCATTCATTGCTTCCGCTTGCCGCGAGCTAAACTTCACTGCAAGCACTCACCACTCGGCAAACAAAGCTTTCCATTAAAGCATCCGCCTCTCCCCCGGATTGTCAGCCACTTCTTTGAGCTTCTAAAAAGAACTGAACTCTGCCCGCCACCTTGCGCCCGCCTGTTCCGCTAGCTGGCGACCCTGGAAGCTTGTCACCTTCACATGCCACGCGCAGTGGTTACTATGCGATTACGCCCAGCTCGAAACACTTCGTCTCCCGTGTTGATGATGGCTCGTCGTCGTAATTAATTTCGACGGCCGTCATCCTCCCTGTCTCAAGCTGCAGCCTGTTTCCCGTGTTGCGCCCTCCGACATGCTTGGCCGGCTCTTGCATCTGGGCTCTGGCGGCCCTACCGCCACGCCCTCGCAGGCGACGGCCAAGACGTCGAGGCCAGTATCCTCGCTCGAGTCTGTCCAAGAGGACATTCACACACGAAATCTTCTTTTCCCGGACGCTCACGCCCTCTACCAGCACCGCAATGACCAGGTGTTCCCTCTATCTAGTACACCAACCACACCAGCTACTTCCACAGCAAACGCCTTCGACTACAGCGGCGATGTTGACCTCGACGTGCGCGACGTTCGGGTCATCATCATGCAGGACACTTTAGGCCCTACCAATGCTTCTCTTCTCTTTGACAGTCACCCTGCGCCTCCCATGTCGCCAGAACGGGCGCCTATCCCTCAAGAGCTCCGCCGCACTCCGACCTCACCACGCAAAAGCAGTCTAAGCCAGCTTTCACGCCCCCTCGTTATCCAGCCCGAAGGTCCTCAACCTCCACCGCGGCAAGGTGCTTTCGACCGCCGGGCCTCCTTGCAAGGGCGTAGCCAGGGCCATATCGAAACCGATGGCCAGAAAGCTGCACGCGAGTATCGGGAGGAGCTCGCGACCTTCTCTAGTTGCATCTTTGGAAACTCCGAGTTGATGTCTTATAAAGGGACCTCAACCAAGGTACATGTTGTACCCGGTGATTCCCGCCCTCCTGAGCATTCAAGCAGCATTTTTGGAGATGGCAGGAGCTCCATCGGCCGCTCTAGTGCTCGTTCCAGCCGGCTCTCACAGTCGTTCTCCTCGCAGACCTTCTCACCTACAAATACTTCTTCTGCAGCCCATAACCATTCCTCTACAATGCGCCAGGGTGAAAAGAAGAAGGTTCTTATAACCCGACTCTTCCCCGTAAACCTCCCTACCGATGACGTCGATTCCAACGTCTCCCCTCCGAACCGCTACGCTGACGACAACTCGGGCTTCCCATTCCCAACGACAAGTGATGAATCTGTACCGCCAAAGAAGAAGAAACCTCAGCCAAAGCAACGACGGACTCCGATGTATGCTGTGGTTCTGGTTGTCCAACTTCCCGCTGCGCCTCCATCAACTCGACCTCCTCCAGCAACCCAATCAAAATCGGCACAGCGCGAGTCTAGCTCTTATAACGATCAGGAATTCTTCCCCTCATCTTTCAGTTCAGCTCGACCCTCAGGATGGACTATGGTCGGCTCTGGTAACTATGGTGATGCAACCGAGTCAACCTACACAGTCGATATGGAGGATAGAATCGACTCCCTAACTCGACACTGGGATATCATCATGAGGACATTGACACATCTCCAGTCCGTGGTTGCGACTGTTCTGGGAACAATGCTTAGGCAGGTTGATCTCGCTTCCCCAGGCCCTGGGCTTGTTGGAGCCTCAGCTACATCACACAAAGGGAGAACCTCATCCTTCTCTGAGAGGCGTGAGATGCCTCGGGTTAAGCCCCCGAAGAGCACCACTAAGCTGGTATCGCTATGGCCAAACTGTCTTGCAGACGATGGCAATGTTGCAGGCGAAGTCGACGCTGCTCGGCATCGAATTGTCATGGGACTGAGCGCAGCCAGAGTCGTGACCGGTCAGGGGCGATGGGGTATCTGGCGCGATGAAGCTCGATGGACATCCAAGTGGGCCACAGGACTGGACCATCAGAACCAGTTCTTATACAACCTCCTGACTGGATTTCTTTCGACCCATACCGACTGGCTTCAGGCGCTTTGTCCGCCCTCATACCGAAGGCGCCTCTATCTGCAACAGAAGAACAGGAGCGAGGAGGATCTCTCACTACCGGCGCGAACTATCATCGTTTCAGAGGACAAGATGGCTGCTCGTCGGCTCATCTTTCTCCTCGCTGCCTTCCTCCCTGCAAATTCACAGATTCCCACGACACGTGCCCACCGGCCCAGCACGTCGACTTCTGTCGGGACATACTCCAACTCGCCCCCAACATTTGTAATCCCTGTTCTCCGAGAAGAGTCGCTTCGCCGAAAGATCAACCGCCGCACAGGCCTTCGTCGAGCTTCTCATTCGCGCACTACAAGTCAGAGCAACAGGTCTTCCGCCGTGCCCATGCAGCTGGCTCACTTGACGATGGATCGAAACCACGAGAGGCGAGTTTCGGATGCCGCCTCGATTCGACCTTCCAATTTCACCATGTTTAGCAACGATGTCGTCAGTAGGAAGAGCAGCGCCGCGACAACCACTACTGTCATGCCTGAAACGACCATGCCGCACTTTTCCACCGTCCAGCGTGTTGACACGCACAGCAGGAGGCCTCGCCCAAGTAGCAGTGGAAGCGTCGCTACTGACGATCTCAAACGCTCTCTCAAACGAGGTGAGAGCACAGGTGCAATGAGCAATGCCAGTAGCGACTCTAGGAGCCAGAGCTCTCGTTGGGGAAGCGTCATCAGCGGCCTTTGGAGCGCTCGCCGCCGAGACTCGACTTCACTCAGCAGTTACGGCCCAGTAGACCCGAAATCACCCACCAAGGCAGCCTTCCATAGGACGGACAAGCTTTCACAAATGGTCGAGGAGGTGTCTTTTGACAATACGAACCCTACTTCATCGGATCCACGCCCCTCGACCGATGTTCGGGGGACCGGTACGCCACGAGAATGCAAGGGCCACAGCAGAGAGCCATCCATTCGGCCAGACCGAACCCCTGATCCGAATGGGGCTTTCGAATCTCCTGTCAAGACATCCATCAATGCGGATGATGGGGTGATTGACGTAGACATTTCTTTCCCCGACTATATGACATCCTTCGAGTCGGCCATTAGCTCGCCATCAAGCAGCGGCTACCTATCTACGCCAGGCCTTCAGGGTGGACTCGACTCTTTCGAGCAGGCCTCGCGCCTGTGTATCGATGGAGACTTGCCCCTGAATGCAGCTGGCTGGCTGAATCGCTACCATCCTGACTTTGCTGTTCAAGCCATTCCTCCACAGGAGGACCTGATCGAGCAGATCAAGGCATCTCTCCAGGCAGAACCAACGCCTGCTCCAACTAATCCTTTGCCCGGCGACCTTACTGAGCGTTGGGTAGATGTGAGCTGCGTCATGATTGCCGACACCACCACTAACTCAATCACTCGTCTTCGATACCGCCGGTTGGTAAAGCCACGGGCCCCCGCTGATCGGACTGGCCCTGCAGCGCCCGGACTTTCAACATCATACGGAGGTGTCATAACTCCCTCAATCCTCCCTTACGAAACCCAGCTGGAAGAAGAGTGGATTGAAGAGCCTGTTCTTCGTCCAGACGACTCTCTGAAAGAGGCTGTTGAGAAAGTCATCAGTCTTAACCAAGATACAAGCAAAGACCACTCTCTCGCCTCTTCCCAGACGCACAGCGAGGCTCGCATGAGCACCGATGTCGAAGAACCTGTTTCTATCACTGCTCCCGAAGGGCCGACATTGCCCAATGCGCCCTTGGAGATACCTCGCGTTCAGTGCAAGACTGTTGTCCTCTCTGCTCTCGAAGACAGCATTCGCGAAGTCATTGACATGCGTGAGAAGCGACATCTTGAAACGAATGGACACGCGAGGAACACTGAATCTCAAAGCCCGCTTTTTGATGCTATCAACCTGTGGCTAGATGCTCTAGATATCACCGACGGACGCGGTGATTAGGGGAGCGATGGAGACCTATCCTCCCCATACCTTTACGACTTTATGACTTGTTTTTCATTTGCGCTTGTTATCCGCCTGCGAGCTATTATTTGCGGATGTACCATCATCAGATATTTCCTACCAAGACGTCGAAGTGATACCCCATACATGTGCATTTTTTGCACATATGAGACCTGGAGGAGGCTCCGGCCTTTCTCAGGAGGGAAGTGGATACACCTCCCTATTTGTTTGCCCTGCTGTCTCTTTTGAATGTTTTTGTTGATTCCCATGCATTGTGTCTTTTTTGGGCTATGTATCAGACGTTGGAAGGGATTTGCTCGCTAGGGATCTTGCTTTTTCTGCCTTCTTTGCATTTGGAGCTTCCTGGCGAAGCTGACCTGGCTGGGAGGTTGGCGTTTCGCAGAGGGAAGGGGAAAGCCTTGGAGTCCGGGGAGCGATTCAACATGGCTACTACAGGAAGTAATAGACTTGGTTTTTGTTAAACGTTTGTGTGTACTGCTGTGATGATGTGACGTTGTATCTTGTATCGGATGTTTGGTGGAGAGAACTTGGTTGGGGAGCCACATGTACTTGGCTATTACCACGAATGAAGATACCCGTTTTATACTCCACAAGCAGGACCCAGTGCGAAGTAATCCTTCGAAAGAATAAACCCAACGGTCTGGATAAGATGTAACTCTGCAGGGCATAGTGACGTAGTTCGTTCCGAGTTCTCGGGACTGAAGCACGGATCCATATCCCAGTCTCATCTTGGAGCATGGATTCTCCAACATCCCCGTCATTAGCAGACCCGGGCTTATATCTGTTGATATTACGTACGTATCATGCACTCCCTCGAGTAGGCGCAGATAGGCGAGGTTTCGGATCGAAAAGTCTCCTTTATTTTCACTGTATATCCACCCAACGCCGTGTAGCACCACTCGAAAGCTCGTCCGAGAATCATCATCACTTCTTCTTGGTCGGCCGGGCATTCTTGGCTTTCCGCCTCTCCTTCTCCTGTCTCGACTTGCGAATGTCGTCCCTGCCCTTGAGTTCCTTCTTGCTTCCCATGCCATCGCGGAACCGACCCATGCGCTTCTCCCTCGCTTCGTCGACGCGCTTCTTGCGCACATGGAAGTCGTCTCGGTACTTGTCGGCCTCCTTGGGCGCCTTCTCCTGCTTGTGCTTGTAGCGCACGCCCGTGGGGAGCTGCCCGACGTGGTTGATGCTGGCAGGCCGCTCTTCCGCGCCGACTTGCGGGAGCTTGCTGAAGCGATTGGCGCGCTTCCACCTGTCGTAACGGCCGCTCTGGAAGCTGGCCGCGATCTTGACACCGCTCTCGCCGCGGATCATCTTGGCGCCCTTGGAGCCGTCGTCGTCGTTCTCGCGCGACACGTACTTCTTGGACTTCTTGTCCCAGCGCATCTTGGCCCGTGTAGGCGCGCCAAAGGCTTTGGCGCTCTCGTCGTTGGTGAGATCCATTGTCACATCGCGGGCGGCTTCCACAAAGCTTGAGCCCTGGCCGCCTGACTGGACACCGTAGCCGCGCTCCTCGGCAGCGTTGAATGTTCGGGGTGTGTATGACATGAAAACCTCCGAGTCTCGCCAGTCCGTTTGACCTTTCTTGGAGTTGCTGTTTGAGACGGTGACCTCCAGGCCATCATCTGACTCATCGAGGTTATCCTCCATATCCACCTCTTCCTCGTCGTCGTCATCAGAGTCGACATCCATTTCTGCACCAGGTGGCACATCGTCAAGTCCCTCAAAATCGTCCTCCTCATCTCTTGTTTCTTCTCGCCTTCTCGGCGTAATCTTCTTGCGTAGCTGTTTCATCACCTCGGCTGCTTCGGTTTTTGACTTGTCACGGTTGCCAACCTCAAAGATGGTCTCCTGAGGTTTGAATCCGCTGATTCTTGCCAACATATCAGCCCTCGCCTGCTCTGCTCCGTCCACGTCCTCTCCAAAGAGCGGATGAAGCTGTGTCCATCCCTGCGATCCAACCAGTTCCCTTGCGCGCCTTGCACTTTGGCTGGCTGCTGAGTTCCTTGTTCTCAAATACAACTTCTCTGCTTTGCCAGCAACCCCGCGTAGACCTGAAAGATCTTCATTTTCATGAAGAATCTTATTGAACCATTCCACATGAGTCTCTACCGAGTCTCGCTTCAGCGCTCCCACGACCACGTCCTCGGCAAAAGAAGGGCTTTGGTTCTCCTGGCCAATAACCAGCTTCTTACCCAAAAACAGTTGCAAGTCCAACAGGTAAGGAGCATCGGTATCCCTCACAAGGCTGTAACTCCATCCTCGCTGACCTGCTCGGGCGGTTCGACCAACTCGATGGACAAAAACCTTGGGCTGAGGAGGGAAATCGAAGTTGATGACGTTGGCAAGTACGGGAATATCGATACCTCGTGCAGCGACATCCGTGACGACAAGGATATTCGTCTTTCCTCGTCTGAAGTCCTCAACTTGGATTCGTCTGGCAGTTTGGTCGAGAGATCCGTATACGTAAGAGACTGCAAATCCTGCCTCAATAAGTAAATTTGCCAGGTACTCGACATGATGCTTGGTTGCTGTGAACACAATCGTTGAATGTTCTGTTGGCTTGCCGCCAGGAGCGTCCGCTCCTCGTTTCCTCTTCTTGGACCCCTTTCCAGCGTCCTTTTCTGTTGCGCCCTCGGGAGGTCCAACTGGCATCTTGATTACATCGTGAAGAATGTGCAACAAGGAACCCTCTTTCTCGGCACCTTTGACAGAGAAGAAGGCACTTTCAAGATCGGGAGAGACCTTGGTCTCGGCATCGAGTCGCACAAGGCTCGGGTCTTGGAGACCAGCGCGTGCGAATTCGACAAGGGAAGCAGGAAGCGTAGCGGAGAAGAGTAGACTTTGGCGTGAAGGTGGTAGAGCGTGGAGAATTTCGGTCAACTGCTCGGCAAAACCCATCTCGAATAGGCGGTCGGCCTCGTCAAAGACGACATACTTGATCGACGAGAGGTCCAGCGACATCTCAACCTTGAGATGCAGAAATCGGCCAGGTGTTGCGATTACAATATCTGGGTTGGCGGCCATGTATCCGAACTGCTCCTCCAGGCTGTCACCACCAACCAGCAAGACACTCTTCAGGTCGGTTCCACGGCCAAACTCCTTTACAACCTTCAAGGTTTGGATCGCAAGTTCTCGGGACGGGGAAAGAATGAGGGCTCTTGTTCCGAATCTGGCGCTATGAGCGCGCAATCGCTCGATCATGGGTATTACAAAGGCAGCCGTCTTTCCAGAACCTGTTCGCGCCATGCCCACCAAGTCTTTCCTGTCGAGAATCAGAGGGATAGCCTTTCGTTGAATCGGCGTTGGAACTGAGAATCCTTTTCGCGTGATGGCTTTCAAGAGGTTGCTATTCAGTCCTACAACGCGTTAGTAGAGGAACCTGGGCCCAACCAACCCGCAAACTCCTACCCATTGCCTGAAAACCTCCTCCCTTCTTTACTGTCCTTCCCTTCAAATTGGAAGCTTTTCGAAAGGATGCAGCCTGCTGCAAGGCAATGAATGCTTCATCGCCATCGTCGTTGCCAGGTTCCGGACCGTTCAAGAGACCATCAAAGTCGAAGTCGAGGCCCGAGTCGGCGCCGTTACCGACATTGTCGGCGTCGCCTTCGCCGGGGTACAGAGATCCAAGAATATCAACCTCTCCCTCCGAAGGGGTCGGTGAAGCCCCGCGTTTTGGCATCGTGGTGCGCCTCTGGAGGTTAAAATCGTTCTGGAAGTCTGGGTAGTTGGACAAGTAGTTGCTTGTGAAGGCCTGGTGATAGCTCCCGAACTTTTTTTTCGACGTTAGAATCCTTATCTTATCTCGCGGGGCAGGCATGTGGGTCCATTGTTGCCGGCTTCGCCTGAGGTGCGCGACCGTCACAGATGCCGCATTCAGCCCTTCTCATCTCCTCCATTACGTTGTTCTTTCAACTCTAAAGGGCCCAGATCAGACGTTCTAAGATTCAAAATGGCCAGCAAAGATCCAAAGGAAGATAAGGATGCTCTTGATGCCCTTGAGGCTGAAGCAAAGGAATTTGACAAGGTGAGTTTGCGAAGGCGCGCGTCGGCACCATGACCACCGCTAATCTGTCTGAAGGATGCAGAGATCGATCGAATTTTGAAAGCATTTCGACTTGACGCGTAAGTATTTGTTGCCTCTAAACTAATATTCAATCTGACCATGTCACAGTTATGCCGTTCTCGACCTTCAGCCTGGTGTCCCCGACTCGGACATCAAGATCACTTACCGCAAGAAGTCTCTTCTCATCCATCCTGACAAGACAAAGAACCCGCAGGCACCGGATGCCTTCGACCGGCTCAAGAAGGCCCAAACAGAGCTCATGGATGAAAAGCACCGCGCAAGATTAGACGAGGCCATCGCGGACGCTCGCATGCTCCTCATTCGCGAGAACAAGTGGACGGTAGACAGCGAGGAGCTCAAGACGGACGACTTCCGCCGCATGTGGCGCGCAAAGGCGCGTGACGTCCTCATCGACAACGAGCACCGCCGTCGTCGCCAGATGAAGGCTCAGCTACAGGAAGAAGGTCGCGAGCAACGCCGCGCCGATGCCGAGGTCGAAGATCGCAAGCGCAAGCGGCAACACGAGCAGGATTGGGAGGCCACCCGGGATGAGCGGATCAGCAGCTGGCGACAGTTCCAGAAGGGTCAATCAGGCGGTGAGAAAAAGAAGAAGAAGAAGTTGAAGCCTATTGGTTGAGGCTAACGATGGGAATTCTGACATGGAGTTTTTTTTTTATGGAAGACGTCGACACGAGGGATACACGGCTACACTGCGCGACACTTTGCTGGTCTGTGAGTTAAATAATGATGATGAACGCGTTTGGACTCTAATCAGGTCAGACAAGATGCCACCAGAGATATCCCCCATTTCCTAACCCTCAAGGGGTCGCTTCGGTATTCAAGGTAAGTAGGACTGCTACCGTGTCCACCTCTTGATTGCGTGTCGTAGATTGCCATGTTCCATGTTCTCGTAGCATTCACACGTGAGCAACCAGAAAACAGCCATGCGCTTGTGTCTTTCGACTACAATTTCATATGAGGGGAGTGGCCTCCGTTGGAGCTTTCAACCCCCTCTTTCTATACTACAGGATTGGTATACAACAGATCTGAAGCACTGGCAGATCTACATGAGTAGTCGGGTTGTCGTGACCCTCCACCGACGCCATACAAATAATATCAACCTTTTAAACACCGGCAAATGCACTCCCCATCTCCTTCCCTCTCTAGTAGGTATGTGGTGATTTCTCAATGCATATGTTACGGGCCATCAGCTCGAGCCGGAACTGGGGGCCTATTCGTTCTTGTTCGTGTTGCTCGAGCCATCCTTTTTCTCACCCGACTTGTCATTGCCAGGCTCATTCGACTTTTGATGGGCCGGGTTATTGGTAAGGGTGTGCCACATCGACTTTAGGAAGCCCTCATCCTTGTGTGAATCGGGGTTGTTGGGGTCGGTTGATGAGCTTCGATATGGTTAGTATTACCGATTACTCAAGTCGTGGGAGGTTCTTCACCTGGCAGAAGACCCGACGTTCATCACACGCTTGGCTGTTTTGTCGCCCATCTCGTCCGCAAGCATCTCGACAATAGTTCGCTGGTTGGCGCTCAGGTACTTGGGCATAGTGACTCGGTACTCGACCTTGAGGTCGCCGCTACCACCGCGCCGGGAGCCCAGGCGCTTCATGCCCATGCCGGTGAGTGTCATCTTGTCGCCAGTGTTGGTGCCAGTGGCGACCTTGACGTTGACAGTTCCATCAAGAGTCGGGATTTCCGCCTGGCCACCCAGCAAGGCGGTTGTGAGGGGGATGTTGGCGGTATATAGAATGTTTGATCCTTCTCGGCGGAACTTGGGGTCCTTTGCAACTCTCACAAAGACGTATAGGTCTCCCTTCTGACTGCGAACATGGGGGTCGGAAGATCGGCCAATAGGGGGAGAGTCGCCAGCTCCGTCGACACGCAGGCGCATGCCGTCCTCGATTCCAGCGGGGACATCCACCGTAATCGTCTTCCTCTCCCTCACGACACCGTTTCCTGAACACGTTCGACATTCGGAGCCCTTGGGGATGGTTGAGCCGGTGCCGTCGCAGGTTCCGCAGGTTGATGCCATCTGGAAGCCTCCCTGCATGAAGTGCACCCGGGTTCCTGTTCCGTCACAAGCCGTGCAGGCACTCCTGGATGTGCCTGTCTTCAGGCCGCTGCCAGTACATGTTCCGCAAGTGTTGAGCGGCGTGATCGATATGGTCTTGGTAGTGCCCTTTGCCGCCTCCATGAAGGTGATGGTGGCTTGAACCTCGATATTGTCACCGACCAGGACTTCCTGCTGGTAGGCCTGCTGTCGTCCACGGCGGCTACCGAAGCCCTGCTGGCCGGTGAACGCAGAGAAGATATCCTCAAAGTTAACCCCGCCGCCAAATCCTCCCTGCCCGCCAAATCCACCGAATCCTGACTGACCACCAAAACCACCGAACCCGGAAAAGGGGTGGCCACCTTGGCCGAAGCCGCCGCCTCCGGGAGCTCCAGCGTTCGGGTCGAAGCCGGCGGCGCCGAATTGATCATACTGCTCCCGCTTCTTGGGGTCGGACAGAATTTCGTAGGCGGACTGGATATCGGCGAACCTGTCCTTTGCCGTGGGGTCCTTGTTTGTATCGGGGTGAAACTTCTTGGCCAGGCCATAATAGGCCTTCTTAATGTCGGCGGCGGATGCACTTTTGCTGACTCCGAGAGCCTGGTATGGGTCCTTCTGTTGTACAGAGCTGGTTGCATGGAATAACTATTCACTATATTAGAGACGTCAAGCTCATCAATTGACGAGGGCAACTCACTCGTTTGGTAGAAGGAGCTCGAGTATCTCTCTTAAGGGAAGATCGGCGTTGAGAGCCGGTGTGCAATGCCACGGTATGTAGTTGTGCGCCTTTGCTTAAGCATTGGATTTTGGGTGTGCAGAGATGGCTTTGCGCCAGGACACGCGCGGGAGCGGCGGCCTTTGACAGAAGGCTTGTGTTCATCTTGTACTGCAGTGATTCATTTGCCCTATAAAAATAACGGTAAAATAAAAATGAATGCAAGAGGAGAAAAAGGCGGAGAGCGTCACTGGGGAATTACTCGCCGTGCTTCCTCGGAAATTCTTTGAAGTTCGAGACCTATCTCAACTTTTCCAACCGGGCTTGAGCCGAGCTGTTGGTGCCTCAGACATCAAAACTTCGTCATAGACGCCGACGCCGGCCGTCTTTTTGGCATCACCTGTTTTGGCCAATTGCTTATTGGTCGGATGGTACATTGAATTCAGCAGGCCAAAATGCCGATACAAAGCCGATGTTGAGCTCCAAGCATCGAGCTTCTTGTATTGATTACAAGAGAAAGCTTGAGTGAGGAATATCAAATTGAACAATACCTCTATTGATGATTTTATTTATACTCCTGCCATGCAAGGATATCAACCAAAATGGCATTTCGTCTACGCGACGATATCGGCTTCGAGCTCGCAAGAGAACCGACTTATGCCGAAACTACCCCGAAAATCAACACCGCCCCAAGCCGAGCTATAGCTCATGAACTGTCGATATTGAGAGGAATACGTCAATGTTCTAGCAAGAGCTTGTTTCTACAGCATATAGCTGCAGTCGGTTGAGACCTCGAGATTCAAGCTATACTCCGTTTTCGGCCATGCGTCATCCTAAAAAGCGCCTGCATCCTGAGCTTAGAAATCATCGACCAGAGCTAGTTCCAATTGTGGGCAGCCGTCTCTCCAATGCTACCAACATTGCCGAACAATCGCTTGGATGCAATCGCTTTCCCAGGACTCTCGTCTCTTCCTATACCATGGATGTAAAAGAGCAACTCAGCAGGAGCACACGTTAAATAGGCCTTAAGCAAGTCCAACGCCATGCAACACAGCAACCCAACATCCTTCCAGCTACGTCTCCAGAGGAGACAATTGTGTTCCGGGTCATATGGAGGGGTTCTCCCATTCTCTCTCAACCATACGCGAGCTGGCATGGGCGGTCGCTTAGTGCAATAGCGTCAAATCGAATGAACCCAAGGCACAACACTAAGCTGCGCAAAATGTTGCCTTCAAAGCTGCCGGAATTGTGGTCATGAAGTAAAGTATATTCGCTCTTCTTGGACACGTAAAAGTGCTACTCAGTAATGAGTGTCCTGCAAGGCTATGTAGAAAACTCGCTCCCTTTCCTGCTCGACGTGGTATATGGTGTAATTCGAAACCGCGCAAGACTCGTCTATACCCTTAGAATGCAAGCCGTGCAAACATGCCTGTCTGCCTATGCAGCCCTGAAGAAAAATCAAAAGTCGTCCTGAAGCGACTGTGCCATATGTTGGTCTCGCTAAACGCCAAAACGCCATTCCAATGCGGCCAATCCGTGCTCGAAAATAAAATGAGGAAAGCTCCCTTTTTCCTGCTAAAGCGACCTATTTGGCCGCAGTCACAGCTGCTGGGTGTGGTTTCGAGATGCGATTGGGATCGTGGCGAATCTTGTAAATAAAGTCGACGATCACGTCGTTCTCTTGCACGCCCATTCCGTTGAAGTGCTTGCGCACAGCGAGGGCAAGCTGGTCTTTGCTCTGGCGACGAGCTTGTCGGCGTCGAACCATGGTCGGAGAATGAAGGCCAATTCCGCTTGGCTGCGAGAGGATCCATTGACGGTAGGGGTTCGAGAACGAGCTCGGCGTGTTCAAGCGATGCTCACGACGGTAGGCATGGAGAATGTCTCGTTCGAATGAGGTCCAGTGTAGCTGCGAAGAAGGGAGGCCAGTTAGCAGTGATCGGGGTCAATAGACGGGAGGCGGGCTCGCAGTGAGGGGTTCAGGAAGTGGTCTCTATGAAGTGACCGATGATCATCGCGTGAGGGACGGAGAGGGGTGACCAACACTGGGAGGAGAGGGCTCGGCAGCTGGCTGGGGAGGCGGAATGGCAGCAGCATTTGTGACTTCGCGAAGGTGAGAATGGTTCTGCTGGCTGGCGCCGCGACGCATCTTGGTCGACGAGTGGCCGTTGCCGCCCTTTTCCTTGGAATTGGGGCTGTCCTTGGACTCGTCGTGGTTGCGGGAGGTTTTCGCGGGCGGCATGGTGAAAGGGTGAGGCTGCGCTGGTTGTGTGCGAGGATAGTAGAAGCTGTCGCAAAGAGCAGAGAAAGGAATCACGGAGACGGGACAATCACATAACAGTATGATCTTCAGCTGGCGATTTGTGGGAGGAGGAGGAGACGAGGAGCGAGAGCGGCGTGACCGTGGGCGAGGGCGCGAGCTGCTGTGGGCATGGCCAATTTTGGGGGACCTAGGTAGGGCGCGTGCTCTATCTGGAGGGATCGTCTGCCGCCCGTCGCACTGCCCGCCGACCTCCGACGTCACAGCACCGGCCAGAAAAAAAATTAGGGAAAATCTCACCAGCCAGAGCCCAGAGTTTGAATGACAGGCAGAGACCAAGGTGGGGCCACCTCCGTCCCTCGTGCCATCCCAGCGACCAGAAACGGTTAAAGGGGACAGGACATCTTGGGGTCCAGAAGCGACGCCAGAAAAAGAGAACGGCCCGGCCCGGTGGCTCGCACAGTCGCAGTAGAAGCTACAGTATAATAAGGTACCAAAAGTCTGTATCTACCCCACCAAAATGTAACGCCTGCATTTTTATTATATAACTTCAATTATATATTTCTTAATAAAAAAGCAATTAATTAAAAAGATAACTATACTATAAGAAAGCCCTAATTATACTATTTAATATTTTATATATTATCCCCTAGCCTAGATATAGGCATATAGCTAATTAAGTAATAATTCTAAATACTTTTAAATCTACTCTTAGTCTAATACCTTTTATATAATCTATATATATCTTTTAAATTTTACTCTATTTGCCTTATTATTTTTAAGATTAATTAAATAAGGGAATAAATTATATAACTTCTTTTTAAAAAGACTCTAGATATTCTTAATAAGGCTTAAATCTAATAAATTTAAAGGTTAATCTAAAAGTTTAACTTTATATTTAAGTAATTACTTTATTAT
>JAADYS010001267.1:0-12213 GCA_012931995.1 Fusarium albosuccineum
GCTGGGCAAGGCGGGGTAAAATATGGCTGGCACCTGTGTGCCACAAGTGGCTGTAACAACACTAGCATCCGCTTGTGGTTCGCGTCCAAGGCCTGGCCTGTACCTCGTATTCTGTGAGGTTTTGATTAAACATGCTCTGTGGAATTTCAGAAACAGCCTCTGCCCGAGAGCGCAGAAAGCAGATTAGATAATGGAGCACTCGCGGCTACGATCTGGTCGTACCTTTGAGCTGTGGGTACTTCCGCAAAGACAAAGCCAAGGGCGAAAACAACGTGGGAACACGGGATAAAGGTTAATTAAAGAAGCTAGCAGTGCCACTTTTCTAAATCTTCCTTCTCTCTCTGTTACTCTGATGTGATGGCTTTCTGGCTGACAGAGCTGCGACGCTATCTCAGGGGCGGACTTCACGTGACCTAACTTGGTGTCCTCTCTGGAGTTGGCCTATATCACGTGATCGTTGTCGTGATTCCGAGGAAGATATTTTGCCCAATACCTACAGGACTACATTTCTCAAGCTGTGGGCAGCAGCAACTGCATCCTTCTATCATCATGTAATGAGTCAGCTTGCATATTTATCGCTCACTCAATACCTTTTCTAGAGCGCGCAATACTCGAGGTCCATGTTATAAATCTCGATATTAAACTTAGGGTACACAACGTCGCTATCAACCATGCCAGTACGTGGTGAACACCATTTGCTTTATCCTACAAGTAGATCTATTTCCGGCGGCCCATAGTGACTGAATGATACGGAATATCGCCCTTTAAAGCGAGAGATAAATATTCTTTTGTCTGGTAGACAACCAAGTGGTACTTCAACGGTTTCTAAATGCCACCCTATAGAGAAACTAATTTGACTAAATATGTTATGTACCATCATCCTAGAATACACATTCTCATGTGGCAAGGATTCGGGATGTTTATCCTATCTTCTATATTGGTCGCTGCGTATTTTGTGAGCCAGAACTTATTCGTGATCAGTCGTGTTCGACCATTTTTCTCAGACAGCCGATTGATCACTGAAAACGTATCACGAGGTGAGTTGTGTGCCTTGTAGGGCGGCCCCTGTGGCCGCTAGGCTTGACACGGCAGCTCACAATTAAGCGTATCCAACGGTGCGGCAAAAATAGATTAAGCACGTATTATATGAAGAAACCGGCCCCTGACTGGTGCCTATCATTGGCGGTGTTATCTGTGTTTGCTCCGTTGTCAGGCACTTTTTTCTTTTCAACGTCACATAGCGCCGATGATTGGGGTCTCCATCCAGGTGAAGCAGAGCCACGATTGGTTGATGTAGGGAGAAGGATCAAAAAGTATCCGAAGAGACGGACAGCTTAGCCGAAGGAGGATCAGTATCCGCAAGAAGGATCGGCGCTGGCTGCAGGGGTTACCAAAGTGGTAATCTCCGCGTCGCCTTTAATATCAATGGATTTCCTCTGGGCAAACAGCCCTACCAGAATATGGCTGAACTTGTTTTGACCTCTTCTTAAGCCCTCCTCTCATAGAAGGGTGACTAATCTAATCGATGAGGTCTCTCCTGGCGGTCCCCATCGTGGGAACTGCAGTCTTTGTTAGCTTTGCTCACGCCCAACTATCGCTCGACCTTGAACTACCGAAATCTACGCTCGTCAAACGAGAATCTCTGTCCTTCGACCTGGAGAATACTTTACAATGGGGTGGGACTTATCGAGCAAAATTCAAGATTGGTACACCTGGCCAATTCATCTCGTTGAGTGTGCCGACTCGACCCAGTGATATTCTTTGGGTACCGGCGAGCAACTCGTCAACCTGCGAGGAGACTACCTTGGAGAATTATGGACCCTGTTCTTTTGGTGGATGTAAGTTGTGTTCCCAGGATGTTGAATGCAATGTTAATTAAGTCTTAGTCGATGCCGAGTCCTCTAGCAGCTTCAAGTCGACCAAAAGGTCATTCCATAACGATTATGGGACCAACCGTACTGGAGCTCCAATGTATGCAAACGGAGTCGAGTTCAAAGACGAGATCAAGCTCGGTGATATCTCTCTATCAAACCTCACCATGGGCCACGCGGATAACGTGACCAATGGCATTATACCCAAAGTCAGCCTCTTGTACTCTGATGAATACGATGCCAAAGACAAAAGCTTCATATACCAACTCTGGTCTCAAGGGCACATCCCAACTCTGGGGTATAGTGTTTGGCTCGGCAGCCAGACCGCCAAGGCTGGACAGCTACATCTGGGTGGTATCGACACAAGCAAATACGAGGGTGATCTTATTAGTTTCGATACCGAAACGTTTGTCTTGAAACTTCCTTTGACCTCGCTCTCGGCATCCAGTCCGACAGGTACAGATGAATTGGACTCACAGCTACCTATTTCCATCTCCCTAGCCATGGGAACTGCACTATCGGTTCTACCTCAAGATTTGGCTTGGGAGATTTGGGCCATTGCTGGAGTAACGACAGTAACAAGAGGCTATCTGCCGTTGATTCCATGCAGTCGACGCGAAAGTGAGGGTATCTTTACGCTGGAATTTGGCGGCGAGAGGGGCGTCAAAATCAACATGACGATGAAAGAGCTTGTTCTCGATGAAGGAATATATGATCCGAAACTATTCCCGACCGATGACGAGCCGTTATGCGTCTTTGGAATTACCAACTCGACCAATTGGGCGGGTTGGTTGCTCGGAGAAGCTTTCTTCCGCTCAGCATACACTGCCGTTGACCTGGATAACAAGAAGATAGCCATCGCACCGGCCAGGATCGATGCAGATCCGGATAAGTCCGAGGTGGTGGCATTCAATGGCAACGGTGCGCCGATACCATCTGCCACGCAACTATCAAACCAACCAACTGCAGCTGTGGAACCAACCAGCGAGCCGTCAATCTCGGATTGGAGTAAAACTGGCAAGACTTACAAAGCAGCTGAAGGGTTTGCCTCCCTCTCAACTGATGATGGGTCACCATCAACCAGCCCTAGCTCTGGTGGCGGCGGCATAGGCTTGTCGACTGCTGCAAAGGCTGGAATCGGAGTTGGGGCCGGGCTTGGTGCTATTATTGTGATGGCAGGCGCTTTCCTCGTATGGAGAAGGGGGCACCGACAAGGATACAAACCGACGGCCACGAGTCAGGAGTGGACCGGGAAGCCTGAGCTAAGCGGTGATGGGGTTGGTTATGATGCGGCAATCAAGCCACACGAAATCCCAGCCCAGAGTGAGCTTACAGGCGAGCACCCTGTTTCAGCTGTTCCACAAGAGGTTGGGGGACGAGAACGCCCTGCTGAACTATGTGGGGGCGTAAATAATACCTAGATACTGAGGCCTGCCGGGTTTTGTTCTAGTCTATACACCCCATCAACTGCTAGTTAGAGTCGGTGCCAGTGTAACCCTAGGGACCGTTAGTATTGCTATTTTGACGGGAGCTTTCTATGAGGCGGGCACCTTTATCAAGGGGCTCTGTGTGCTCTGTGTGTGACTGGGATGTCCCTAGCCCATCCTCTCAAAAGGTTGAGTCTAGACCATTCAACTAATAAGATTGTGGCCTTTTGCAGAAAAGTAGAGGAGGTGACATGTCTCATTTTTTCGAGATGATTACAGTGATACCATGGTGGAAAACTCAAGCAGTCACTATGATTGGTTTAGAACCTTGCTTCCTTATTACGGCTGAGAGGTAGGGGCCTGTGCGTGCAGATTGCCAAGCAAAACATGTTTCACCTAACGAGTCCAGAACAAAGAAATAAACCGAAATCGTTTAAATCGTCCCATTAATTTCTTCTTCTTAGAGGAACCGAATACAGTATTGTCGACCTGGTACCATCGAACGAAGCGGAAAAACTAGTTGCCACCCATTAGGGGAGCATTACTAAAAGACAAGGTTCTCCACCTTCTACCCTCGATGTCTTCTACTGACTCTGGTCATCCCATCTTGTGCATTTATTCACCAGCCACATCTCATTATGGCATCTCGACCAAGGCTAGACGTCATGAGAGAGCTTGGCGTACAGAGGGCTTCTGAGATCATAGATCGACAGCTTCTCTCTCAGAAGGCTTGTATTAATCTAGCAACAGGCTGCTGGACTTCCTTCATCATTCCTACCCAAAAAGGGTATTGCCAGGTAAGTCACCGCTCCTCATATTACTAAACATAAGACATTTAACCCTTTCCCAGGTTAAGACTTACAGCAACTTAGACCTTCCCCAGGTTAAGACTCATAGCAACTCAGACCGTGATGAGAAAGGACCAACGAAATCATTTCTCTTACACGTTACAAGCTTTGTCGCTAATAATGAACGAAACCAAACCCCTGGCACGGATGTATCACACCTATGTCACAACCGCTGTTGCTTCAATCCCAAGCACTTGGTCGATGAAAGTCCAAGAATCAACAACAACCGCAAGGGTTGCGCTGGTCAGATTTTCTGCTCTGCCCACAGGACCTCGATCATAGATTTATGCTCCGGAGAGCATGATCCACCTTGTATCCGACCTCAGTACCGGGATGTCAATTGCTGCCATGCAAATGAGGCAAGCGACGGCCCCCCCGACTCGCGCCCGCAGCAATTATGCGACATAAATCTACGACCCGGCCATGACCACACTTGGACTTTTACAGCCATGCAAACGTTTGGGAGAAGTCGGTTTTGCGACATTACTTCCAGTGCAGAGTCCAGTGACATTACTTCCAGCGAAGAGTCTAGTGACACTACTTCCAGTGAAGAGTGCTGTGAGTTCACTAGAAGAGCGGAAGGGGCGATGTGGGCGTTCGTATACATGGGTGTGCCTGTCCGGCTACTCGCATTACTGTTCAGAACCGAACAAACGGTCGTCGAGGACATCAAGAAACGCGTTGATGAATGCGAAATAGTGCTTAGAGACGAGAAGTTCTCCAAATGGGCAAAAGGAGCAATGTGGGCGTTCCTACACATGGGTGTGTCTGCCCAGATCGTCGCGCAGCAATTCAGAACCAAAGAAAAGGTCGTCAATCGCATCAAGCAGCGCGTCGATAAACGGGCAAAGATCCAACTTCGGCTTAACGGTGCTCGCGTTGGCAAAGCTTCTACCGGTAGAAAAAAAAAAAGTACGATTGGAATAATCCCCCGATCACATGGGACGCACTTATTAACGCGCTTTACAGTCCTCGGGCAACCGGCATATTCCCCGATAGCTACCTCCACCGCAGCTAACTAGTTACACGCATTAACAACAGTATGAATCTGCGGTGCTACACATCGATTAGGGGTTGGAAAGGTTTGGTGAGATGATTCTTTAGACTGACAGGAATATAATATGCGGGATGTGTTGTCAATCTCAACTGTTTGGAAACCGCAGTGAGGTATTCTTTCAAGGATTAGGATTAACCACGGTGCCATGTATTGGTTAGAGAAGGTTTAGGTAGTGGTGGCAAGTCTCTGACGGAGTACTGTAGCCCTCTAATGGATGTAACATTGACACACCCGACCATCAGGTACCGATGACCGCATCAGTAATTCTAGCATACTAGATGCACTATGAGTTACGAAATGAGCACTATTGCGATTGCACAGCTGAAGAGATACAGCAGTACATCGCCTATGCAGCTTTTATTCAGCTGAAACAATAGCGCGCGCCATGTTTCTCGCTTACATGCCGGCTTCTAGATCGTCTGGCCCCTCCTCAGTGAGAAAAGAAGTGAGACAACTAGACAAGTGTCGATCTGTCCCCCTTGTTAAAGTTTAAGGTGGCTGACCGATGCCTCTCCTGAAGTCATAACAACAAAGGAAGTGGGGCACAGGACGCGAAAAGCAAACACTGCTGATACAACGTGGTCTTCGGGCATCATTTCCCCCTTCTCGCCCTTTGGTCTCCGGCTTTTGACCGTCTGGTAATGCTGAAACTTTTCTAGTAAAGGCTCCAAACAGCACGACCTCCCCACACCAAAAACACGGAGCGCCAACTTTGAAGTCCTGGGCTGGGCTTTGTGCTCAGATGCCTGAACTTGAGCTCCAAGAGGATACCGCAGACTCCGGAGTTCCTAGCCGCCCTCAGACTGCCCCTTCTGTTGCCGACTTTCGAGAAAAGGTGGATCAAGCTGCGATAGCTGCACTCACCGGTGAGCAATCGGCCGTCACCCTCCGGATCCTTTGCGCCATGCCTCAAAGCTGGCTTCAGGCTAGACGCCACAGTTGGCGTGTCAACAACTGCTCCATCGACCCAGCGCTTGATTGCTGGATTTATGACGGTGCCCCGTCTCACAAAGCATACGCCAAGGACAATATGCGCAATACGCATACCAGGTTGTAAGATTCAGGTATATATACATCAGGTTTCTGTGGCTGCGTGTGGCGGAACAAAGATGGAGATGCTTCGATTGTGTGGAGAGAATGGTACGCATTAGGTTAGCTAGATATCATCCTAGGATATAAGGACTCTGTAGGCTGACCTCCGTGTTAAGGTGTCTCACCTGTGCCACAACGGTAGCTGCTTTAACCCCGATCATCTTGTAGTCGAGGAAAAGCGACTCAATGTTGAAATATAGGTCTCAATAGGCTTTGGGGTAATATCCATTTTCGCCTTTCAACACTCGACGCTGCTCGGAATAGCTGCCAGGGACATTTTATCTTTATTGCCCCCGATAAAACAACTTTTCATCCCTGCCCCCACGGGAACTGTAATGGTATGTTAAACTGTCGCCGGTTTATCCTTCCCAGACAGGAAGCGGGGAGACTAATGGCAGGGAAATAGCTGGAGTTGGATCATGAGGGAGGTCTTTCAACCCGGACTGGACACCTATAGTAGTATTGCATTTCCGGCAATAACGACCGCGAGTGCTTTAATGCATTCAATATCTGTCCCTGCCTTGCAGGGCGGAAGAGGATTAGGTTGCAGTTTTCCCCCATAAAGCTATATTAACATAGTTCTAATAGAGTTATATAAGATTTAGTCGTGGCATAAATCGAAATTAACTGCATAACACTGCAACCAAGTAAGAATCTTCAATACAAAAGATAGCCTTACAAACTGGCAGAACAGGACAAGGGCCAGCAGGAAAGAGGACAAAGTAATATGTATCTAAAAGGAAGGAAGTGTTTTAATTGCGTCAAGTTATGGAATTACCCTACGTGTGCTCTCCTTGCGAGGATTCCTAGCGTCAAACACGGCATCAAGCTCTTCTAGCGTGCGTCCCTTTGTCTCAACAAAGAAGAAATAGATAAAAGCAAATTCAAACAAATCCCAAAAGACAAAGAAGACGTAGCTAGTCAATGGTCAACTATCATGATACATCCGGTTTACAAGGGTGTCACTCACAACCAGTAACGAATGTTTTCCATGGCAGTTGGGGCAGCAAAAGTATTGACGAAACTGGCACACCCAGCCGTGATCTGAAAGACCATCATCCCGTTGGCTCGCATATCATCTGTTCATGTCAGTTATTCCGTTGGTATTATGCAAATAGTCCTGTACTTACTGGCCAACACCTCAGCCGGGTAGATAGGTTGCATCGGTGTAAAGGCAACGGCAAAGACGACCCCAAAGATAAATATGAAGGCAATACTGGCAGAGCTAGAAGGGACACTGCCAGAGCGTTCATACTCGGCGGCTGTGGCGGCAACAATGGCCAGTGCAACTGACATGCCCAAACAGGAACCCATGAGCATCTTCCGTCGGCCGATGATATCATGAAGACGCGCTGTTTTGATAGCTGGTCAGCAAGAGACGCAGTGAGTCAAGCATAACTCATACCTCCAAAGGTTGCTGCAATCCACCCAGTAACAGCATAGATTGCATTCAAAAGTAGCACCATGTTAGTCGAAGTGATACCGACGTTCTCGACCATCTTGGGAAGATAGTAACTCGATACGTTGTTGCCAGAGAACTGCCCAAACCAGGCCATTGCCACTACCAGCATGACCCGGTAGAGACGGGCTCGTGACTTGTACAAGCTCCGCAAGTCGAAGCAAGCCCACTGTGAGCGGCCCCTAGTCTCAATGAGCGAATCTTCAATCTCTTGCATTTCAATAGCAACTATGGGGTGGCTGGCATCGCCGTTGGCGTGGTGCTTGATAATGAAAGCACGAGCTTCGTCTACCCGACCTTGAGCAACCTGCCATCGAGGACTTTCAGGCAATGACCAGCTGCCCAAGGCGACTATGCCTGGACAGAGAATCTGCAACCAGAGAGGAAGACGCCATTTGATGTTGCCACTCAGGTGAATATTGGCTCCATACATAGCTACACGAGCGTCAGTTTCAAGCAGCTAGTGTAATAGAAGACAGGATTTGGCCGCCTACTAAACGTAGCAATGATACTACCCATATACCATAGGGTATTAAAGATGCCAGCCACTGTTGCACGATGTAGAGGCGGTGCAATCTCGACAAGGAGCATTGGGGCAGCAACAGTGTTGATAGTAGAGAAGAAGCTAAGCAAGAAGCGAGCTCCGATAAAGGACGAGAGAGTCGGCGCCATCGCAGTAAAGACGGCAGAGCCGCAGACAAAAAAGGAGCTGACAGCCAAAGTCATCTTGCGACCGCGCCAGTCACAGATCCAGATGAATAGGGCTCCGGCCATTTGGCCGACCTGGAAGATGGAAAACACCAAGCCGGTCGTAGCAGAGCCACCCTCTCCCAACCCATAGTATTCCTGGTACTCGGGGAGGACATTGATGGATCCCATCAACGAACCGTCGTAGCCAATTGGATTGTCAATGAGCGTGCCTAGGAAGCGAGAGTTGGAACCATACCGTTCATAGTAGAGCATAGATATATAAGCAAGCAGGACACGTATAGCTGCAGATGGCCACGACCCCAAGGGTCAGGGACTTGGCCAGCGGCATCGAGCGTTGCCGCTATGGCATCTGGCTGATAGGGCGACTCCTTCTGCTCTGTATGCCCGCCTTGATCATGTTTGGAATGGGCCTGTGCCTCGTTCATGGCTTTTTCGACCATGGTAACCGTGCGAGCAGAGAGGTCTGCGTAGGAGCCAGAATTAGTTGCTAAAGAGATGATGACATGATAATCTTCTACCGGGATATGTGTATGGGTATATGGATCCTGTTGAGTATGCAGAATGCGGGGGATCGGCAGTGGCCACGGGATCCTCAATGCTACGTAGCACGGAGTCACGCTCCTTCGAAATACCATGCTAGTCAGCTTCGAGGTAAGATGTCACGTTTCACGACCGAATATATGCAGGGTGCAGATGACCACCAACCTGCATGTTTTGTCTCATTTACAGCCTGCCGCGGCGGTATTTACAGACGTTTTTGGTCATTTCCAGCGTCGTACCCAGGCAGCAATCCTCGTCTCTGGTTTCTTACACGATGGCAAAAGCAGCTGAAAAAAGCGCCCTGACCAATGTGGAGCTTCAAGCGCACCTGATTAAGGCGATGATACGTTGATGCTGGTAACCAAAGTTCCGACCGTGGTTCATCCGGACCTGCTGGACAATGGCAAGTGAGTCTGCACAATTGCCATTTCAGCTGGTCCATTTGAAATGACAATTAACATGGCACGCTCATCGATCTACAGGATCCCGTATCATTTCATCGGTACAAATGAGCTCAACCTTGAGTGCGTTAAAGAACAATCGCGGACATACTAGACGAGTTTCTAAGAACTGGCAATTCCTGATGGCGCCTCAACCTATCTTCTCTTTGATGGCCTTGGTACGTTTGCCAATGTGCGCTTTAACGAGAAAAGAATACTTAAGAGCGACAACATGTTTCGCAGCTACCTTGTCGGGGATGAGATAAGGCCATTTGCCACCAACACTCTTGTCGTCGATCTTGAAAGTGCTTTGTTACGTGGCAAGGATCTAGAAAAATAACCACCCGGAGCATCGGTTTGTTGCACATAACGGCGAGCCCGGTCGCTTGGGTATGCGCAAGACACAGTAACACTGGATAAGAAACGATGCCGAGCTCAACATGGCCAGAACTGATGACATCGGGGTGGGACTGGGACCCTGTCCTAATGATCGTTGGACCGTTCCGGCCGGTACCACTCGAAGTCTCGTTTGTATATACTAACGATGTGCGCGTCGACTATAATATCCCGGATCGTCTGAAGGCCTTGTCTGGCTCGGTGTCTGTCCATCCTGAAGGCGATATTGATAAGATTGTCCCCACAATATCACACCAAGGCAAAGAGGCAATTACACAGATAGCCACATAATACGTTCACGCGAGATATTCAGCAAGTTTTACAAGAGAAAATGCCATATATTACCGGCGATCTTCAACGAAACGCATACGTAGCTATTTTACTAGTCTTATGTAGGTATATTTCCCCCCGTGTCCTAGTTAATCTTAGCTCTAAGTTGTCTCACAACCCAGGTTACACAACATCGCCGCAACCAAACATAGGTACGCATGACACCACAGCTCCACACTGCCACCCATGCCGTGTCAGCAAACAATGCAACCACCACCGAAGTGGCAAAAACACCCGGTTTTTATCGGCCTTTGATATCCCACCTGGGTTTGACTCTCTGTGAGGTTTCGGGAGCCGAAAGTAGGTTTATACAACTACTCCGTAAGACCGCAACATGCTGATAATTAACTTAGGTTATGAGGATAAGACAAGAGGAAATTCTTTATAAGCTACTAGCTAATAGTTGGTGATAGTATTTTTTACAATCCCAAAGTGTAAGAAGTAAGAAAGCCTATGTAAAGAAGAGAAATCAAACACAAGATGTTTCACTAAGCTCTGCGGAGGAGTTAAAGCCTCTTTAGGCCCAAGAAGACAGACAACCCTACAGTAGATACGGGTCAAAGTTAAATGCCGACTCAGCTTTGCCAGCTGCAAGTCCAGCAGCTTTTAGAGCCTCCCAGTTGACATCATTAATCCCAACTTCGTAGTCCCAACCCTGATGAGGATCCGGATTAGGCAGAATCTGCCAGTAGAACCAGGGAATACCGGCAGCATCGATGCTTGACGCCCATTTGCGTATGTTGCTGTCCCGGGTGCCTCTGTCGAGTGGGCTGCCACCGTTGCAGTCATGGTTCGGGGCGTTTGTGTAGCATACGCCCCATTCCTGCATGATGAGCTTCTTTCCCGCATTCTTAGCCTTGGTAACGTAGGGCTGGAGCTTGGACGTGGCAAAATCGGCCGTGCCGTAGGCGTGGATTGCGAGCACGTCCAGTGATGCGCAGCTGAAGTATGGGTCCAGAAGCGAATTGTCGAGATAGGCGCCGCCGCCGGTGGTAACCAAAATATCTTTGTTGCCTTTCAAGTTGTCTTTGATGGACTGTGCCATTGTGCATTGCCATGATGTTAAAGCAGAAGGGTTCCCCTAGACATGACTCAGTCAGTTGTCATCATAAAAATAAGATCTCTTATGTAAGTCTCACCTGCGGATGCATGGCCTCATTCTGGGCCTCAAAAGCAAAAATGTACCCAGAGCTCTTGGCCCAAGTCTTGCCATTTTTAGGGTTGACATGGGCAAGCACATGGGCAATGCGATCCTTGAACTGGCTGATGGCGTTGCTATTAGTGTAAAAGTCGCCAGTCCCATACCACTTTCCGTAGAAGTCACTATTGCTCTCGAGCGCATTGTAGCTGTGAATTGAGACGAGTAGTTTGATGCCATAACCGTGAGCCTTGGCCATGAAGATGTCAAGCCGGTCCAGAACCGTGTTGTCCCAATCATCAGGGCTACCTCCTTGCAATGGATTGAAGTCTTTGATCGGAGTCCCCTTCTTTTCTCCTTTCTGGCCTATGCGATGCGAATTAGACAGAAGCTTCAGGAGGGTATAGGTGCACTCACCGTCGAGCCAGACGCGCAAAACCTTGACACCAGCACTTTGGAGTCCTTGGAGAAGGGTAGTCTGCTGCTGGTCTGTCAATCCAGCTGCATAGTAAAGGTTGGATGCCGAAAAGGATTTAGCAGCAAACGAGGTTGTCACAGAGGACAGTCCCAAGAGGAGAGTAGAAATGAGGTTAAACAGCTTCATCTTTGCTGAAAGAAGATCAAATTGTTGGTAGTGGTTGACATGTATTGTAGATGGATTTACCAGAGACTTATATAGTTCTCGGCCAAATCGTGCGTGTAACATAAAAGCCTTCCTCGTATGATATTATAGGCGGGCTACGGGCAAAACTCATCTGTTCTTGTCTACTTGCCTATCTAGGAACTACCTCCGTGGCTAGTGTAGGAATTGAGTTGCATTGGCCAACAGATTGGCCCAAGCCATTGACCCAAACATGATGTTCGCGCTGCCAAGGCGTCTCACATATATGTGACGATTGGGTTC
>JAADYS010001274.1:0-21743 GCA_012931995.1 Fusarium albosuccineum
AGGAATAGGTATAGGGAATCTCTATACCCCTTATGCCGATATCGCCGGAATCCTCCGTCTTCCTCGTTATAGCTGATATACGGTGACTTGACCCCTTGACACTTATCAACTTCTTCGTCATTCACCCGCAAGCCACAGCATGGGAGCACGGTCCCTGAGAGTCAATCGTCCCTTCCAGGAGCTCATCAAGATCACCGGTCCATCGTCCCGTGGAAGCTTCCGCGATGAGGGGTTCGAAAACTTAAGCCTCCTTCTTAAACCGCCTTCCTTATTTCTTCACACCAACATTATTCCAAGAGCCGCACGCTCGGAGAATGACCGAGTGGGTTGGTTATTGCACACTGCTCAGTTACCTTCCCTTTTATTATTTCCTTCTTGCCTAAAGAGTTTGGAATCTGACATTCCCGCCGGGATCGAAAGTGGTGGCAAGCAGCGCAGTTCTTCCCTAGCGACACCCCCGTATTGCGTCGTCTCCAAGGAGGACCCTGTTTCCAGGCAGGGCTCCTCCAGGGGGCTCTTACAAGGGAACGCGGCACTAGCCGCAACCGCGCCAGAAGGGGAAAGAGGGACGTGATGTTCTTCAGCAGCGTAAGCAAACAAGTAGTTAGTACAGATACGGAAGTCGGGAGTTCTTTGGAGGTGCTGCTGACCCTGATTCTAGTTCATGATTTCTCTTTTTCCCTGTTTGCAGCCAGGTTTCATCGAACTCTTCTTCTATCGTTCTCTGGATCCCTGGGGGGTTCTCGCCACCAAATCCGGCCGCTTTGCTTCGATCTTGGTCTAGCTACTACATCCATCCATGTACATGAGGCCCTTGCCCTGGCCGTTTCCCATCAAGCATATGAGTGTTCGAGAACTTGTGTCAACTCCCATCACAGACTACACTATAGCCCAATTAACCACACACACAAGCCCCCCCTTCAAACTCAACAGACGACCCCAGTCTGCCTTTCTCACAGACCGCTTGCTGCTCACATCTCCCCCAGCATCCCACTCTCCATGAGATTCTGGTAAAACTCCGGCTCGAGGAATGTCTTGACGCTGACATCCTCGCTGAGACCCTTGCGCCGGCGTGTCTTGAGCACAAAATCACGGGCAGTGGCCTGTGCAGAGGCGGGTTGGAGTGGGCGGATGATCTGTTCACGATCGAGCGGATCACCGGGGACGATGCTCCAATTGTCGAAGACAAGACTCACCATGGAGCTACCCTGCGTCTTGATGCGCAGGTCCGTCTCGAAGCCAAAACTGTCAATGACGGGCAGCAGGCCGTTAACGCGGTACAACGGCGTGCCCGCGACGGGGCCATCCGACAACACGTGGCCGCGTCGCCGTGATAGCACGTTGTACACTTCCATATACGAGTCCTCAGGGCCTGTGACAGACACCGAGTAGACCGGCTCCATGAGGCGGGGTGAGGCCATGAGGAAGGATGAATAGCAGGCTCGCCGGGATGTGGGGATGATTTGGCCGCCTCCTCGGAAGATGGCCTCGTTGGCCAGAAGCACATCGGTGACCTTGAATTTGGTGTTTCGGATTGCTGTGTCTCTCACGTCAGTCTTTGCTTCTTCGTCGATCACTGCAGCCGTCCTTGAGCACATCTCTCTGTCCTCAACGTTACATCCTGCCAGGGCCAAGAGGCATCTGCCGCGATGGGGGAAAGGATCTTCGGGTAGTTGGAGCCTGCACTATCGCGTCCCCGAGCGGTGTGGCGGCTCTGGCCGTAGTGCAATAAACTCGTCGCAACCCCCAACCCAGCTGTGGAACCCGTGGCAGCGGGTGGTATCGTTGACATCAGCGAACACCCACGCCTAGGCCAAGTCCCTTGCCGGCGGCGTAACAGCAGGATTGCGGGTTGCATTAGGGCCAGCAGTGGATGGTGCAATCTAGAGTGGAGAGAGAGTTCGTTCAGAACCCCCACAGCAGCCTGGGAGGGCGCTGACCCCTAACACCGTCGCAAGATCCACTGGCCGAAGAAGAGTAAGAAATCAACGCTGGGGGCAAACCGCGGCACGGCCTTCGCTTGAAGTCGCCGCGTCTAGCTAAACAAAGTTCCGGGGAATGGTAGATACGAGATGACGACAAAGCAGGGACGAAATGAAATGAGGAAGCTTACGTTCTTCACACAAAGGTCCTTCGCGAGTCGCCCAACTGAAACCTTGTCGAATAGATTCCTTGACCGTGTTCAAAAGCTTCTTGTCCACCTAGAAAACTTCCATGTCAGCATCGGTCACAATACGAGATTGCCGTTACGAATGAGGTTAACGAGCGTCAAAGTAGACTTACCTCTGTTGGAAGAGTGTCATCCTGAAGGATATTTGGCCCAGTTTCGTCGGGACCAAAGGCCCAGATACTGCGGGCAGCCAGCTTGTCCCAACCGTGCTTCTCCTCAAAGAACTTGGCTGTCTTGCGGATAGGATCGCGGATACACACAGCACCACTCTCGATGTCAGTTGAGATTCCCTTTTCGAGCTGCTCAGCAACCATGGTGATTTTGTTCTTTTTGTTTGGGGTGATGGCGTAGCACTTGGTAGCCGACGTCTCGACGACAGTCTCACAGAAACGCGTAACAGGATCGGAGACTTTGATGTCCATATCTGCATATAGACGCCTCAGGTCATGCAGCACGCAGTCCATGTAGAGTTCGCCGGTACCAAGGACAACATGTTCTCCCGATTCTTCGACCTTGGTGTTAATGAGGGGATATGACTTTTGAATTCTCCGCAGACCGTCAAGCATCTTGGGGAGTTCCGAGGGGTTGATGGGCTCGGCGGCGACCTTGAGTACCGATTCAGTAAAATGCGTAATGGGTCGGAAGATATATGCGTCTTCGTCATCTTCAAGCTTGGGCGGGAGGATGGTGGCTGACTTGACGATGGAGTTGTCGACGCCGCTGAGCAGCACGAGGTTGCCTGCAGGTACGCCGTCGGTTGGAATGTTGTATCTTGTCTCGCCGATGAACACTTCGCCGATGGAGGCCATAGCCATATCCTCCTCGTCATCAAGGGAGTAGCCTTCACCAAGGACACGAACCTGCATACCAGGCCGCACCGTACCACTCAGCACTCGACCGAAGGAATGGAAGCTCTTGGCGTCGGCTGTGTTGAAGAGCTTGGTGATGTGGACAACCAATGGGCCATCCTGATCGCAAGCTCTCATGGAAGCGGCAACCTTTGTATCAACGGGACCCGTATAGTATCTTTCGAGAAGTCTGAGGGCAGTTTCAACGGGAGAGGGAATATGTTGAATGATCATATCCACAAAGCCAGTCGAGGGGCCAAAGAACTGCTCGCAAACCAACTTGAGGATCACCTTTGCATCAGCCTTGTACTGCGAAGGCTTGAGCTCGATACCTAGCGAAGCAAGCACCGGCCGCAACTGTTCAGGGCTGTCGCTGATGGAGTGTGTGAAGAGCTTATAGATGGGTTCGAGGACAAAGTGGACGAACGACCGTGCCGGCCGCTCGTCAAGAGGTTTCCGCGAGAATGTTCGCTTCTTGGGGTTGTAATAGACGTCACCCCATAATCGCTTCGCAAACTCATCCGTGTTGATATCGCCAAAGGTGTCGGTATACATCTTGGCGAAGCCTGGGAGGGTGAAACACCAGCCCATATCTGTGCAGGCGAAGAGGACATTGCCCTTTTCGGGGCTTATTCGCTTCGATGCTGCCTTGGTAGGGGCTGTGTTTGTGATAACGGTGTTGACCTCCTCGACGACGTGCTTCAGCTTAAAGTATGCGTCCTTGGGTGGTAGTTTCAGCTCCAGGATGAGGCGGTCCATCTTGTTGATGATGAGCGTCAGGGGGATATCCTCAAGAACCGCATGCCTGATAATCTGCTCGGTATTGATCTGAACGCCTTCGACGACGTCCACCACCAGACACACACCGTCAACCAGTCGGAACGAAGCAGCGACCTCGTCGACAAAGTTGACGTGGCCGGGGGTATCGATCAGGTTGATCAAATGCGACTTGCCCTTAGTACTAGGCAACACCAAACTCATCGGCGCTGCCTTGATAGACAATCCGCGCTCCCTCTCCAGCACGTGCACATCCGTGTATCTCAGTTGCTCATCGCGCTTCTTGCCGACCCTCCGCTCCAACCGATCTGTGATATCATGCGTCTCCAGAACAAGCATATCCATGAATGCCGTTTTTCCGTGATGCAAATGTCCTGCCAGCGCAACGTTTCGTGTCTGCTCGGGAAAGTTCATCAAATCTGTCATAAACTCGCGGTCGAAGAATACGGGTGGCAGGTCGGCTTCCTCGATGTTGAACTTCTTCTGCTCGACAGGCGCGATGATGGGCTGCGTTAGGGGTTGCGCATCTTCCTCTTCGACACGGGTCTCAACGTCGGCGCCGTAGACCTGCTCGGCGGTCGGATAGTATTGTTTATCTTCATGGAGAATGATCGCGTTCGATGGTCCATCTGCAAGTCCCAAGATCAGCATTACATGTTACTGCGAGGCATTGGCTCTGGGGACGGTACCATCAATCTCCATCAGCTCCTGGCCGGTGACGCCAGGCGCCTCATCCGGCTCATCGTCGTAGACATAGTCGCCCGCCTCGACGCCCACCTCAGACGCCTCCTCAGACTCAGCCTCCTCGCCAATGAAGTTACCGAACCTGTCGCGATAGGTCAGCGCGCCGTCACGTCTCGAGCTCGAGGCGTGAGATGAAAGCAAGATACGTACTCGTCGTAGAGGTCATCCATTTTACCCGTACAAAGCAAAAAAAGACCCAGGAGCCTAGAAAAATGTGCACGGGATGTCGGCGACGCGAGAATGCAGCTTCTCTAATCGTCAATCTTGTCTCCCAGTGCTCACCTCGGCCTTGCGCGCGCAGCTCTGAAGCGTCGCCAACTTTTTCGACGGGCCGGGGCGAGGCTGCATCACGTGGGCTGCTGCAAGGCTACGAGCACGTCCCAGTCCATTGGCCAGAGCGTAGAGGCAGGTACAGGTGGGGGCGTCCAGAACCCTGACAGGGGAGCTGCACCTGCCGACAGCGGCGCCTTCCCAAGAGCCGTGCCCCTCCATTTTCCATTTTCCTGCCTGCGCTTGCCTTTTTTCGATGGCAACCGCAGCTGTGATTCCACAGAGAAGGAGGGGCATAAGAATACGGATACGTAACGTTCGGTTTCTGCACTGCACCTACCTTAGCCTATTTGATTAACAAAGCACCTCAACAAAATTCCCGCCGATTTCCGCTCCCGCCTCTCTCTCTTATCAATCTATAAACCCTCTCCAAGACATTCCGTCGGTAGTTCTGTGATCTTCACCTCCACTCCACCCACCGCTTTGCACACGCTCCGACAAAATGGCCAACCTTCCTCCTGTATACATCGTCTCGGCGGCCCGTACGCCCATTGGCTCCTTCCTCGGGTAAGTATAAACAGAAGACGGATATTCGGGCCTGGTGATTCTCGGGGAGCTCACAATGCTAACAATTGTAGCTCTTTGTCGAGCTTGACTGCCATTCAGCTGGGTTCTACCGCCATCAAGGGTATGAAAGACGTCCACTGTTCACGAAATATCATGGAGAGATGAGCTAACTCTCCCTATTCAGGTGCCGTTGAGCGTGCTGGCATCAAGCCTGAGGATGTTGACGAGGTCTTCTTTGGCAATGTTCTCTCTGCCGGGTATGCCCTCTGCGCTCTTTCCCCCCAGCATCATGAGACGCGTCCTGCGCTTGGATAACTCGTGCTGACTCTTCATAGTCTCGGCCAGGGTCCCGCTCGCCAGTGTGCCATCGGCGCTGGCCTTCCTCAGACCGTCATCTCGACGACCGTGAACAAGGTCTGCGCTTCGTCTCTCAAGGCCATCATCCTCGGTGCTCAGAACATCATGCTCGGTACCTCCGACATCGTCGTCGCTGGTGGAACCGAGTCCATGTCCAACGCCCCCCACTACCTCCCCAACCTCCGAACCGGTGCCAAGTATGGCGACCAGACCCTCGTTGATGGCGTCCTCAAGGACGGCCTGACCGATTCATACAAGAAGGAGCACATGGGTCTTGCTGGTGAGCTCTGTGCTCAGGACAACGACCTCACCCGTGAGGCCCAGGATGAGTACGCCATCAACTCGTACAAGAAGGCTCAGGCTGCCACCGAGGCTGGCCTCTTTACTGAGATTGTTCCCGTCGAGGTCAGTGGTGGCCGTGGCAAGCCTTCTGTCAAGATCGAGCGTGACGATGAGGTCAAGAACCTGAACGTCGACAAGCTCAAGGCTATGCGCCCCGCCTTCAAGCCCGACGGCACCGTCACTGCTCCCAACGCCGCTCCTATCAACGATGGTGCTGCTGCTGTTGTGCTCGTCTCTGAGGCGAAGCTCAAGGAGCTTGGTCTCAAGCCCATTGCCAAGATCCTTGGCTGGGGTGACGCTGAGCGTGAGCCTGAGCGCTTCACCGTTGCTCCCTCGCTGGCTATCCCCAAGGCCATCAAGCACGCCGGCCTGACGGCTGACCAGGTCGAGTTCTACGAGATCAACGAGGCTTTCTCTGTCGTTGCTCTTGCCAACGTCAAGATCCTTGGCCTGAACCCTGACAAGGTCAACGTTTATGGTGGCTCAGTCGCCATCGGCCACCCTCTGGGTTGCTCTGGTGCCCGTATCGTCACCACCCTCACCTCTGTCCTCAAGGAGAAGAAGGCCAAGATTGGTTGCGTCGGCATTTGCAACGGCGGTGGTGGTGCCTCTGCCCTGGTTATCGAGAACCTGCAATAAATGGGGCGGTCTCAAAAGTCTTGACGAATTAGATGACATACATGGCATACAATATGGAGGGATTAAAAAGTCGGTCGCTATATCTTATGTATCTTGGTATAGCTGACGGATTCTTGTTATTCTATACCACCTACATATCTAGAAGAGTAAATACCTATTTAATAAAAAAGAGTAAACAAACTCACGTGGCATCACGCTCACAACATAAGCAAGCTAGACAGATAGACGGTGGTACCAACTCAAAATGTTTCAATCATGGACGTGCAATGGCTATATAGTTCTAGAGTACAGGCCGGGCAGGAATTAACCTCCTACACATCATCTGCGAGACGCAGTGGCACGCGGCACATGTTCAGAGACGACAATGCTCCCTGAGTACGGGTACCATGTCTCTTTTTTTAGGACGAGGCTTGTAAAAACACAAATAAAGAAAAGGGAGCCAGGAGTACAGAAAACAGAAAAAACAAACGCTGATGGGATACTTGAACCCTCACCCCAAAGTCATATCTGGCCTCTCAACCTGCCCTGAAGCCGCTGGCCATGTTCCGTATATGTACGGCCACGGGCCCAAGAGGTTTTGTCCGGCCATACTTGTTTTCCCGTAAAAAGAACCTCGCCACCAACGCTGCGATCAATCAAACACCATGTCGACGGCCAAGTCCGCATCCATCTGTTCGTCCACCAGCTCCCCCGTCCCGGTACCAATCGCTATTAGGAGGTAGAGGGCTAGTCCATATCGACATCGTCGTTAGCACTGGGCGGGACAATGCCCTCATCCATCCACCTGCGAAAGTTCTTGTTCTGCTCTTGTACCTCCTCCGGGCTCAGGTCCTTTGTCCACGTTGGGTTATGCACCCACTTCTCCAACAGCTTGCTTTCACGATATCCGCTCAGCGATCGGAGGAACTTGTCGCGACGCTCGCGCTGTTCGCGTGTCTTTGGTGCCTGATCATAGACGACGTACTCTGACGTTCCTGGAGCCCATACCATCTTGGAGCTCTTCAAGCAGATGCTGATGGTGAGGTTCTCCTTGTAAGAGACGGGTTTGGGTATAGAGTCCTCGTCGGTGTCGGCGTCGCTTGAAGGCAGGTTGCGTGTGAGAACCACCTTTTGGAGCTTGGACCTAGATACCCCTTCGGTGGGCTCAACGCGGATAAAGGACGAGATATAATACTGCCATCGCTCACGGAGTTGCATCTCGTCCATGTAGAACGTTGTCTCCTCCCGCTGCAGCCATCGCACAGTAGCCTCGGCCTTGGCAGGGAACTGGAGGTTATGTTAGTCACAAAGTGAGAAATGAGACGGAAACGTTGCAACTTACCCAGCATATCACGAATATGTCGCCGTCCTTGACGCACTTTTCAGCAAATTTGCGAGCACTGATCTCGGTCTGATAACTTGTCTCCTCCTTCTCGCGGCTAGCAATATATTGCTGGATAAGATCAGGAGTTTTCTCCTTGGCGTCGGAGCTGCTGCAGGTGAGAGCCAAGCGACAGAGGGTCTTGAGGAGGTCCTGGATCGTGTACACCTTCCATCCAGTCTTGAGATAGTAGTGTCGCATCACATCCTGGTACCTGCTCTCGTCCACTTCGCCAGTGATGTACTCCTCGATGAGCTCGAGCGTCTTTGGCCAGTACGTATCAGGGTCGTCATTGACGTCAAAGAACTTCATGTGGTTCTCTGTGAAACCAATGTCTCTAGCAGGCTTTGGTTTGTTAAGACGATCAACCTCCTTCGCCACGGCCACTTTGCTCTCCTTGAGATCTTGAAGTCGCCTGTAAAGGGTCTGGAAAATGCTGAAGAAGACAAAGAGAGTCTGGTTGCAGAAGAAGTTGTACCACGGCCGAGTGAAGAATCCGTCAGCCTTGAGCTCGCCATCGGTGTTTAATAAAGCATCGCTCTGTCCAACCACGACCGGCTTGGGGACGCTGGGCATCCATCGCTCGTTGGAGACGTCAGTGTTGGCGGCATCCTCGGAAGCATCAGGCATCTCCTCCTCATTCGCAGAAGTAACATCAGGAGTTGTCTCTTTGCTGCCAGAGCCACTATCCTCCTTGTGTCCCCGCGACTTGCTCCCATTACGGCCAGGATCGAGAACCCCCCTAAGAAGATCTCCCTTCTTGCCATTGCGGCGGCTTCGGCCATTGGCCAGCTCTGCAGGAGTGTGGTCTTCGGCTTCCTCCTCGCCAGAATCCGGCTGAATCTTGGGAAGTTTATCTTGAATGGACTCCTCCGAGATGTCAAAGAAGGCGGGAATAAACATCTCGAAGAACTCGAGGATACGTTCCTTCTCCTGACTGCTGTGTTGGCCATTGTGTAAGCTGTAGAGCATCATTAGGCGGAGCAGATCAATGACCGTTTCCTTGTCGGCAAAGTCCCAGATAAACTGGTGTCGAGGCGCCTTGCCCTTCAACGCTCTCTCACGACGCTGCTCCTCGTGCTTCGTCTTAATAACATCGACGAGATGCTTGGCCGTCAAATGTCTCTTGTCGTTCTGCTTCACGAGAATACCCATGTGATCAAGACTCTTCAGGTGCATGTTCTCGGTCTGAGCATGCCACACCTTCTCCCACTCGCGCTGGGAGAATCTCCATTCTTCATCCTTCTGCTTCATGCGCGCCAACAAGACAGGCACAACATCAAAAGGATGGGTGTACATGTCATTGACAACGTCAATGCCCCGGTCACCATAAATCTTCTTGCAGATGCGCTTGAAGATGGATGTACTCTGACCAGCAAGGGCAGCCGGCATTTGGAATGCCTCTCTCTCGGTAGGAGACATAGCCAGCATCTGCTGTGCAATGGGTTCCAGCAGCTGGATGCACTTGAGGTTTGCTTCAATATTGAAGTCGTAATCGTGCCGCTCCTCTTCGATACGGTGCAAGCCCTCCTCGAACTGATTCTTTCGGTGGGCAACAAATCCACTGTCTTCGGATGCCCAAGTAGGATGTGAAGCCCACTCATCATTGAGAACCGAATTGCACAGCTCGTCCCGGCCACTGCATGGTTTGAGACGTTCCTAAGAAGGGTCAGCTAAGTCCTAGTTGCTCACGTGCAAATCTACTTACGCGCTTGGGAAGCAATCGATAACTAGGGCCATAGCCTCGACAGTTGCTAAGAGAAACTTTGTCTGTTGGAGGTGCAGGCCGGTTGTCGATAATGACATCCTGGGTCTCAACGCCGACAAATGTCTTCCAAAAGTTCATCAGATCAGGGCTCGCGCCGATGAAGAGTGCACCCTTGTGGAATAATGTGTTACGGTCGATAATGTTTTGGCTGAAGAGGTTGCAGAGCTTCAAAAACTCGTTCATCGACGATCGGTTACTAAGGAATTTCTTAACGCGCTCAAAGAAGGCGATCTCTTCCTGGTTCGAGGTCGAGGAAGATCGTGGCGGGTATGGTTCTGGCATAACGGGCGTTAAAGACGGCTCAACTGCTGAGCTGTCGCCGGATGGTCTGGCGTGGTTCAGCTTGGGCCGCTTGTTTCCATTCACACTCGGAGGGGGGATTCGGGCGGCCGCAGTCGCCTCGGCGAGAACAGTGGCGGGCTGAGTCGCCTGCTTGTCCGCTCGCGGCCGCTTCTTGTTGTCCTTGCTGGCACTGGCAGGAGGCGCAAAGCTGCCCAGGGGAGGCATCTTTTGGCCATCCCTCATGGCAGGCTGTGGCGTATGGCTCGGACCTGATGGGGGTCCATCCTCCATTCGACCAGGCGTTTGCTTCGCCTGGCCGGCAGACTCCGGCAAAAATTGCTTGAAGTCTTCCAGCAGGTCGGGGGCCGAGTTGAACAGAGTAGTAACCTGTGCATACACGTCCTGTATGGGCTTCTGCTCCCGCTGGTATGTCTGTAGAATCTCAAGGAATTGCTTGTAAATCTCAGGTTTATCCTGGAAACGGTTCTTGGCCATGATTAGAACAGTCTGCGCTTCGATAGGAGGGTAGTGAGCAAGAGGAGGGCTTACCTTGATCTTATTTACGTAGCTGATGGCATGGTTGAATTCGACAGGGCCACGGCGCTCCATGTTTGCCTGGTTCGAAGCACTGCCATTTACCGCGGTTTGGCCAGAAGGGGTGGGCGTCAATGCATGACGGGAGTTTGGCCCCTCGCCAGGGCCCGCACTTCCTTGTGGAAGACCACGTCGCTGGCTCGAGCCCGAATTCTCAAAGCTGGCTGCGTTCTGAGCTGCGGCTTGAACGAAAAGGCTCGCGCCGTTCTGGACTGGTGTGCTGAACTGGGCCTCTGGGCTTTCAATGCTGTGCTGCGGTCGTTGCTGCCACTGGCCACCTCGCTCGGGGAAGATGGGCTGGCTGCCCGCAGGTCCATGGCCCTCGCCCTGGCTTCCACGTCCGGTGATGGATTGTACCGTGGTCCCCATAGGCGTAGTCACTCTAATCGTATTCGGGTCGTTACCAGCGCCGCACTCGATGCGATAGCCAGGAGGCAAAAAAGTGTTGAAGCCTTGAATCAGATTGGGATGACCAGCGAAAAGCTCGGATACCCTGTTGATAACGCCTGGTGTATCAATCCTATAGCTTCCTGTCAGCGACAACCTTGGTGCCAGTCGTACTTGGATGGACAACATACGCTTGACTCTTGAAGTCTTTCATAATGTCCAGAAAACGGTTATAGACGTCGGGCTGGTCATGGAATTGGACCTTTACTTGATCGAGGTACGTGAGGGCGTCCTGGAACGAGAGGTTGTCAGTAGCTGGACCACCGTAGCTGCAATGAGGTGCGAAGAGGGTGCGAGGTACTGAGACGCAGTAGTAGGAATACCGCATGTCGCTATCATCCCCGCGAAGCAATACGACGCCGCGCGACTTGCAGTGATACATTCCCGCAGCGTCACCTGCAGTCAGCCGCATAGGTGTGAGGGAGCTCTGAAGATGGATGCTGGGTGGCGATGCTTGCAGTAACAAAAGAAGCTGCTGCGCGCGGCGCGCAAGCAGCAGCAGATGCCTCGCGCTTGTATCGCACAAAGAACTTTTGGAAAGGCGCTTGCTTGAGGAAGTCCAGAAGAGGCGGGGGGAGATGAAAAAGTGAAGAAGCCGGCGGTGCAAATGCAGGCGCACCAGCAACGGCCCGTTGGTCGGGCTGTCGCATCACCTTCACCCGGGCTGCCTCAGAATGAAGGTGGGTGGCGGCCAGCCGCGCGCAAACGCAGCGGCTTTCCCCTACCCCTCCTCCCATGGCAGTGTCCCGCCCGCCAAACAAGCAGTTCACCATCAAACTACACTTACATTCAAAATCGGCTGTTGGCCTTGAGTGATGCCCCCCGGGATCTGATGAGCTGCTGATCCAGCCCCTGGGAACGGCGCGCCCTGCTGAGCCCCGCGCTGGCCCTCTTGTTGTTGTAGCGGACCGCCAAAGACGGCGGCGACGCCGCTCGCGACGGCTTGCGACGAGGCTGGAGGAGCGGTTGTGTGCGGCATCGGCGCGAACATTTGGTGATGGGGATTCGCGTTGCCCTGTCCACCGTGCTGGACCGGGCGGTTGTGGTCGTTCTGCAGCGGCCCGCCAAAGGTGGCCAGGGGACCTCCCGAAGGGGCGCCGAGAGGGATCTGGGGATTCGCGTTATGGTTCGCGAGCAATCCGCCCGGACTGTGGATTGCACCGGTGATCCGCGACGCTACGGGCTGGTGGATGGGGATGGAGCCGGCGCTGCTATGGTGAGGTGTCGACTGGTATCGTTCGCCGGACTCCCGGTCTCGGTCGCGCTCACGGTCGCGCTCACGTTCTCGTTCTCGCTCTTGGTCTCGACGGGCCATCTCCTCGCGTTGTTGCAGTGCTCGGTGTCGGTCGTCCATTTCGCGGTCTCGATCGTATACTATGGGGCCGCTACCATGTAGTGTCTGGCTGTTCATGCTCTTCTGTTGGAGGCGACACATCAGCAACACAATTCATTCCAGCTCGGGTGCGCCGTCAGGGACAGTTCTGCGGCATCGTACAGCCCCAAAAACCCATGACAGAGATGCTTGGAGAGGAGTAATGGGGGCAGCCTCGTGGACGTGAACGACAAGCGACGCCTTCAGCTCAGGAGTGATGGGGCCAGTCGCGACATGATCAAGGTAAAAAAAGACTTACACCAGGTGGATAAAGGCCGGCACCAGGAGGACTCTACATGGAGAAGGGCATGTACAGGATCGATGCTGGAAACGATAATGACGCAGAAACCACAGGTCGAGGCTGGTGAAAGGCGGCTCGTCTGAGACGGTTAAATCCAGCCCTTCGTGCAAACTTGCGAAGAGCTTCCTCCGGCTCGGGTGACGAGATGGACCAGGATCCCGCTACTGCGCGCGTCACGTGAGATAATGGTCATAGGCGGGCTTATCTCGGGGTGTGGCTACCCGTTTTTGGGGAATTGGAGCCAATTTGGAGGACGGTAATTCGCGGCCTTATCTTATCAGCTGCCGCGCCGACGTCGGCCGAGGCCAAAGCTGTCAGCCTTGCGATGGGATGAAAGAATTTGTCTACAAGGCAATCGCGGCTCTATCTTTTTGCAGTTATTAACGCGTACATAGCGTATATCACCTACATCTTTGACTTTTAGACATGCTACCCGTCCTGGATCATGCTCTGGTAATTTCCCTGGTACGGTTCGGCAAGGCTGAGATGGTTGGTGGGGACACGACACAGCTCGTTAGAAATCCACCTCGTATCATAGGACAATTAATCCTCCGAGGCCGGTCAAAAGGATGTTGGACTTGCGACAAGGCCATGGCAACCATGTGTTGAAGGGATATCTTGAATAATACGTTCTGAATACTATACACCCATTACCACTTTTCGCGCACCTCTACGGCATGTGCTGCGCTCCCAACGCCAGAAAATGCAATCCTCACATCCACGTATAATACCAAAAGCTCATTAAAAAAGCACCGTCGCCCTTTCCTTCATTCATGTAAATGTTGAGTAGAACATCAAGAAGCAAGGCCTCCTCGCCATCCATCCTCCAAATAGCACCCTCAAACAAGGCATTTCCCAGTGGCCTTGTAAGGCTTCTAGTTTTCTTTCCTTCTTTTCCCCATCATCATTGACGCGGCCCCCCTTCATTTCTTTGCAGCAGAGGGCGGTTGTGGCTTTCGGATAATCTTGATTTTTGGCCGTGGAGGCGGTGCTCCAGTTGGTGTAGTAGCAGCAGGGCTCGCAGACTTGGGTTTAGGCGTAGAGCCCGACTGGGTATTAAGGGAGATCTTTGGGCTGGGAGCTGGGGCATGCGGCGACGATGCTAAACCTCCGGGTAGAGGCTTCCTCACCGGCTGATCTCCAGAGGGAAGAGGTTTTCTCGCTGGTTTGGCCGTGATGGAATCCCTGACACTTGCAGGAGGGCCTTCTTTTGGTGCCGCTGACGGCAGAGATGTCCTACCATTCATACTCGGTTTCCTAGAATCTCGTAAAACAGCGGCAAGAAGCGCTGGGTTTTTGGTCTTGAGCGTCACTATGCGGCTCTTCTTCCTCAGAGGGCCAGCGTCTGATCCCGAGGACTTCTCCGTCTTGGGACGCTTCGGTGCAGGGGTGTGATGCTCATCTTTCTCTGGTCGTGGCCGCTTGATCGAAGAAGCTGGTGACGGCTCTGCAGGCCAGGGTGGCCTTGAGCCTGAAGATGAAGAAACACTTGGCCGACGCGAAAGAGCAGGTGAGGCTACAATGGTATCTCTATCTCCAGTGTTCTGACTCGGTGCTGGACTTTGAGTCTGGGGCTGGGCCGGTCGTTGGGGAGTAGAAATTTTGTGAGTGTTGATCTTGATCGATGAAGTTCTAGGTAGGGGTACGGGTCGCTTTGGCTCCGGGGCCGGTGGTGCAGGAGGAGGTGGCGCTTGTACGATTGGCTGCTTGGGTGTCGTCCTGTAGTGAGACTTGAACCTCACCATTAACTATCAGAGTTAGCATCAAGGTTCTCCTTCGTTTCTGTGGAATCCTCACCCTATTCGATAGCTGCTGAACCGGTCGCTCTGCCTTCCAAGCCTTGGGCAGAGGGACTGTGACGACCCAGTCGGCAGCTTCCTCAAACATCATCGCTGCCAAGTCCAACATACTCTCCAGTTCGCAGCGACCAAGATCCGGATGGTCCAGTGCCTTGCGCATTGCCGTGCTATAATGACGCTCATCTCCCCCATAAGTTTCTTCCATCTCTCTTCGCAGGGCTTTGAGGGCAGCGTCCAGGTTCTCCTTTCTTGCAAACATCTCCTTTCGTGCTTCGATCTCCTGAGCACTGTCTTGTACCAAGAGGAGGTCGCCTTCTTCGTCTTCTGGAGGAGGTTCGTTCTTAACAACCTTGGCATGTTCTCCAAAAGCGATAGCTGCAAGCCCCGATGCTGAGGCCTCGATGAGTTTGTTGCGAACGTATGGCGACCGATCAGTCGTTAGGGAGTAAATGAGGAACGAGAACATGGTTGGGTCCATCATAGCCCCAAGGTCAATCAGAGCCTCAAAGGCTTTGATGCGAATGAGATCTCTAGTCCCATCCAACAGATACTGCCCAAAATCGATGTACATCTTTGGGATCACCTCTGCCTTCATGAGTCGTTGCTTTGCGCTCAGGCCAGCAATCGTCCAGACATTCTGATACGAATTGGTCCATTCATCACGGCGTAGAACCCGTTCAATCTGTTCCATTGCCCTGTCGAGAAACTGCTTCTCTTCCTCGTTGGGTATCTTGTTCTGCATCGCAAACCAATCGTCCTTCTGGGAAGGTATGAGCGACGTAGCAAGAGCTTCAACGAGAGTGGCGATATAAAAGTGGTCAGAATAGGGGTTGTCTTCGTTGTTGTTGAAGAGCAATTGGTCCAGGATGAACTGGCGAGCCTCAAGTGGACACTTGTAGGTGCTGGCATCTCTGACTTGAGCAATGGCCTTGATGATGGCACATTGAACGTTGTACTGCTTCTTATCAGAAAAGTCATTCGGCTTCGGCTGGTTCGTTCCCTTGTGGCAGAACATCTCGCTGAAAGCTTTCATGAGTTGTCGAAGACCAAGCATCGAGATATCTTTGATATTAGCCTGTCGTGGTAAAGCCTCTGCGGCCATGGTTCGAATGCCATGAAAGTAGCGGCGGTCAATAAGCGTTCTGATGAGGAATCCGGAAGCAATAGGGTGTAGGGGACCATGGGTAAGGTAGAGCATGGCATCCTGTTGTGCTACAACGTCTCTGTCTTGTTGCAGCTGAGACACGTACATGTACGGCTCGAGGGTCCGCTTCATATCACAGGCCCATTCGAAGTCGGCATCAACGCGAATCCATTCGTAAGATTCCTGGTCCATCTTCCTTTCAGTATCAGGATCCCAGTCAATCAACTCCCATTGGGCCTGGTCCTCTGGAGATTGGAGAACATCACCCAGGCAGTAGAGCAGCGTGTCGTCGAGGTTCTCAGCGTCCATGCTGGCACCAACGTTCTGTTTCTCCTTCATGCGGCGAGTTCTTTTTAGTCGCTTGTACTTTGTGTTGTATGGAATTTCGAACTTGGTCGAGCGGGTGGCATCTTCACGAATCTCCAGAATATGCTCGTACGGCGTGCCATCTGCTTCGTGAATCCGGACGGTCATCGGCCCTGTAAACAGTGGCTGCACCTCGCCCGTCTTAACGCCAGCCCGACGCTCTTTGATGACGCGTAGAAAGTCATCCTTTTCCAGAGGTAGCTTCTTGACGGTCTGAAATTGGATCTGATTCAAGGTGAGTTCGACGCAGAGTCTCTTCTTGTTGAATTTGGCTTTCACGTCAAATCTTGGGCACCCTGAGCCATAGACCCATTGGTTCCAGAAGCTCTCCAGGCGGTATCTGGCCCCCTTCTCACAGACTGCTCTGAACTTTTCTGTCTCGAGAATAGTCGATTTGTCAGAAGCCTCAATCTGAACCTTGGTTAGTAGCTTCTGCAAAATGCGCGTCAAGCCGTGTCCTCCGGAAGCCTTGATGAGTCGCTTATCGAGGATGAAGAAAACCACTGGAGCCTTGAGTGTCATGAAGTCCATTTCGAACTCTCCAAGGTGAAGACTGGGGCCCAGGTCAAAAAGACAGGGTCGATCAATGTCCACCTGAACAAGCTTGTCGGACAGGGATTTCATACGGAATCGGTACTCATTGTTTCCGCACAGCCGTTTCATGAAAAGATCGGTCATGTAATGCGCGACGCCAATGATGAGCCAGAGGTCATTGCGCGTGTTCGGGATCATGTTGATTCCAATCCACTGGCTAGCCATCGTATGGACAATCTTTCTGGTAACATCGATTTCGGTATCGATAATGTCTTCAGGGAACAGCAGACGATTGCTGATGAAAGCCATTGAATAGAGCGGCACGGTGTCTTGCACCATGTCATCCAGGAAACATAGTTTGAAGTTGCCGAATGGGTACCGGGCAAATGTGTAGGTGAAGAAGTCAGCAGCCATTGTCAGGGCAGCAGAGGTATTCCGAACCCATTCCGCACGATGCGGTAAACAGTAAGCGTGGACCTTGAGTGCGTTCATTCCGAGCTTAACCTCGTCCTCTTCTGTTCGAGACTCAGATGAGAGGTCGATGTGCTCAAAGGGGCCTACTGCAAACCCAAGTTTCTGAACAGACACCTTCTTCTCGGGCTCAAAGGTCATAATCTTCTTGTGGTCGTCCTGGGGATCCACCGTCTCCTCCATAAGGAAGCCGGAACAGACGACGGACATCTCTCTGAGCTTATCTTCCTCAGCAAGGTTGTGGATGCGGTCCTGTCCATCGACCTGCATCTTGTCTGAGCTCATGCCATTCTGCTGGGTTGCCAGTGCTTGTTGCAGCGCGTCTCCAAGGGTACGAGGGTACTTGATTGAGATTCTCCAGTCACAGCGCGAGCCGTGGTCATCGACGCATGGGAAGATGCAAGAAGCTGTCCCGGGATGGATAGAGCTTCGGGTATACATGTGTGTGAAGCGGTTATCCAGGGGATCGACGCCGACGAACTGCATTCCGTCGCGGGGGTTGGAGTTTGTAAAGGGTATTGTAATCTTGAACTGTTTGTTGGTCTTTTCGGCGGGGTCAAGCCCTGACATCGACTTCCTAATGATGAGTCTTGGGCGATCCGGCTCTGCCTTGCCGCGCAGGCTCACTTTGAGCGATCCATAGACGGGCGTGCACCCCTCGAACTCTCTATTCTCGGCGGGGACGTCGTTCTTCCGGCTGTGAAACACCGAACGTGCGCGCGTGCGGCGAACATCATGATGGTCGGCTCTCCAGTTCCAATTTGTTGGGTGAGAGAGCTTCTCGTACGGATCTTCATAGACTGCGGTAGTCTTGCGCTTCTGGCCCTCGATGATGTCTCCGCTAACCTCCCTCAGTTCAGCAACGTAGACATTTTCGGTGTCAATCTCGTAGTCGGCGGCATCCAGGACCACCTCCTCGATCTTGTCGTTAAACGTGACGAGGATAATGTCGGTTGTTCCGTCGATGCGCTTGTCGCGGAAGTTGACCTCGAGGTTCACTTCTTGTTTGATGATGAAGTATTCGAGAACGGGCAGGTCTTGTACAGGCGCTGGGCCATCTTCAGAATCCAAGAGAGAATGCCGTTCTGGCGCAGGTTCTTGCGACATGGCGACGGTGGCTATTTCGACCGGTGGAACGCAGGATCAAGGAAAGGAAGGCCTGAGGGCCCCTGCGAGCTCGCGATTATAAACACTGCATCGATAAAGAGTGCGGGCCTGATTAAAGAGGCCAACAAGGCCTTTAATGTTTCTAGGAGTATGCGTTCTCGCTATCGGGCTCGTCGCGCGGTCATAGGTTTCGTTCGAGATGTCTCGTCGCAGTTCGAACGGGGTTTGCGGAGATGGTTTCGCGAGAGGAGCGTCGCTCAGTAATAGAGGCCAAGCGGTTCAATTTTTTCGGAGAGGGAGAGGGTATCAAGTCAGAGGTCAAATTTGAGATACGAAGAGCAGTTTTATCGAAGCGCAAGCACGCGCAAAACCCAAGCAACCGTTTGGTGCCTTTCGCCGTGCATCATGAAGGAATGAAGAAGCTCGCGGCGCGTTGCACGAAGCTGGGCGCACGGACCACCTGGCAGCAAGCCTGAATGAGATGGATGGGGTGAGGCTCCAAGAAAGGTACGTACCAGAAGCGCCTCTGAGGTGCGGGCACCTGAAATTCAACAGGCCTCTTACATGAAGCAATTCACTGGGCTGCCGAAAGATCCCTACGAAGTATCACGGCATGGCTTAGGGCAAATATGGCCCAGTCTGCGCACTTTTATTCCGCTACAACTTCAATGACACGCCTCAAATCCACTAGACTCCCGACAGAGCATGAGACAAACCATGTTTGTTGCAACTGTGGCCAAGTCATCCAGCCTTTGCCGTTGCAGCTAATGCCGTCCTGCGAAACAGCCTCACATATGGTATGACATCGAGGTATTTTCATGCGGTTAATGGCATATATCATCAAGCTACAGTCCATGGTAACTATCAACATTCGTACACTAAGCCTCCCGGCCATGTAGTCTTCGTCTTGGCCAAGACGACTGAGAACCTTTCCCCAACGCCAAACCAGATTGTATAACTGACTCTCGCAGCTCTTCTCCTCCACTGTTATTACAAACATCCAAGCAAGCCATTACTGCTTGCTGCGTCGTCGGTCCCGGCGCTTCTTCCTCGCCCGAGCCTTGAGGGTATCTTCATCACGGTATTCCTCCGGCAAATCAAAGTCAACCTGGGGTATCTCGGGGATCGGGTGACCCCATGCCAGCACCTTCCTGCCTGTACGCCGGTGTCGATGCAAAGCGCTCTCCCGCTCATACGGCTTGCTAAAGAACGACTTGAATTCCTTGGGCGGCTCCGTGGGTTTCGGGGCTGCCGGAGGTTTCGAGGGTCGCGGTGCTTTAGCTGCCGTAGGCTGAGGAGTTACCTTTCGCTTCTTTGAGCCTCTGGACGATTTGGATCTCGCCATGGCCTCCTCACGGAGTTGCTTTGCCGGTGACGCCGAGTCGCTAGTATCGCCGTTGGCACCTTGATCATCATCCGCTTCCTCTTCTTCCCCAGCACTGTCGGAGTCTTCTTCCTCTTCTTCTTTTTCGGCGCGAGCCTTCTCCTTCTCCTGCTTCCGCCGTTTCTCTTCCAAGACCCAGTTTCGGAACTTGGCGAGGATAGCCTGACAACCCTTGATGAAGTGGTCTCGGGCGGGCTCAAACGTCTTTTTCTTAGTTTCTGTAACACCACTGACGCCCATTACCCTCAGCCAGTCATGGCCCTGAAGGCCTTCCAGTAACCGGATGATCTGGTCCTTTTCATGCTGGGCCCGCCCTTTCTCGGTATTGCGTATGGACCTCTCCAATCTCTCAGCGCGGCGATGAACTGGTTGGAAGAGTTTATCGGGTAAGGGGTCTTCGAGTGTCTTGCTCTTGTTGTGCGGCTCCAAGAAGCTGAAGTTGATGCGCTGGGCATCAAAAACGTCGTTGAACAGAGCATCGCCATATCCTCGCACAGGAAATTCGTGAGCGGGGTGGGGTTGCTGTGGTAGTGGGCGTGGGATGTTGAAAGGGGCGCGTCGCGGATCGGAGTCGACGACAACAATTGGCGTATCGACATTAAACAGGTCTAAATCAGGTCAGAAACCACTCGAGGCTCAAGATGGCCCTCGGAAGAGCGATGGGAATTTTTTGTATACGTACGTTGCTCCTTGGGCTCATTCCCAATCACTTCGTCGTACTCGGGGAAGTATGCCGAGAGTTCGCTTTTGAACCTCGTGGCTTCTTGAGAGCGGAGTTTGCGGCCCTGCTCTTTGGGGTTTGCATCTTGTGGTTGGGGCTGCAGGCGATCAAGTTCATGTTTGATGCCGTTGATGACCTTGCTTTGGTGCTTGGTCAATGTCTGCTCCTGCTTCGGAGCAGGTGTAGTCGCGTTATCGGTCGCAGGCGTAGGAGGGGGCGGAGGGTTAGGAGGAGGAGGGTTGTTTGCGGGCGTCGTCGCACTCGCCACCGTACGAGTCGCAGCAGGTCGCGAGTTGGTGCGCGCGGTCGGCGGCGCTCTGTGGTTGTCAGTAACGGCGTCGCTCAATCCGTGAGAGCCCTTGGCCAGAATCTCGACGGTAATGCGCGTTCGCTTGGGCTTGATGGCATCGAAATCGCGATCGTGGGCGTCAAGCACCCTCTTGCTCCGCCCTCCTCCTCCTCCGCCGGCGCCGCCCTGTGCGTGGGCGAACACGCCTGCTGAAGGCGTCAGGTGAGCGAGCGAGTGGTGCTGATGCTGGTGCGGGTGAGGACCCTCAGCGCGCCGCGAGGAACGGGTGACGGAGGCCATTTGGAGACGTGAAGAGGCCTGGCATGGTTTCTCGGCTGGCTTCTCTGGCTCCGGCGACTCTGTTCCGCGATGGGAGCCGTAGATGTTGATGTTTTTTTCGATGGGTTTGTCCTTGGCTGCGCGGCTTGGTGCGACAGAACAGGACGTTTGCGGTCGAGTGCTAGGAGGGCGTGAGCGCCGGCACGGGCTGTGAGGTGGGCTTTTGGTGGTGTTGGGGCATGCACTTTGGCGTCTGTTTTAGGGGCTGCCCACTGCTGAGCCTGCTGCAGCGCATTGATTGCAGCGGGTGCCACGGGGCAATTGCTCACTGAGGCCGCTGAACCGCAATCGAGCACTAGGTCCGATGCACGGCTCATATTGGTAAGCATGAAGCTGACATGAAGACGAATGACTCGTCTGCACATGGGATGCATGATATGGAAATTCCACTTCAAGATTAACAGTCACGATAGATAATGGTGGCTATGGCCGAAGTCATTCATGGTCTTGAGCATTCCGTCCTCCCGCAGTGTCCAGCTCTGATTGTACAGGCCAATTTCAAACATAACCCAAAGACATTGAATCCAAGGAACCAAGGCCATCCGCCGTTCAAGGCCCTCTCACAACCCCCATAACTCTGCTGAACCCAAGTTCTTTCCTTAGGAAATGGACCAACTTTCCCTTGATTTCAAAACTACTCAAAGGAGAATAGCCGTATCTAGTACGAGCATACCTATAGTAGTAGTAGTAATATAATTAATATCCTGAGGCATAGCTATATAATCCCTTACTAGGGCAAAAGGATATACTA
>JAADYS010001276.1:0-10856 GCA_012931995.1 Fusarium albosuccineum
TCTTCCTCGTTATAGCTAATGTACGGTGACTTGACCCCTTGACACTTTCCTTCTTGTATGTAAGTAGTGTAGCAATTCGACTACGTGTACTATATACGCAACCCAGATCAGATGCAGGGATTGAATGCGCCGCTATTTGCCTGCCGTCAACCCGCGGCCGCCATCCCCTGAAGGTACCTGGACTGCTAGAGCACTGTAGGTCAAGCGTTGCCAAGCTCGATGTCGATGCGCGTCCCCAGAGTTGCTTGAAACCCCCCGCCCGTCGAGGCCGCTAAGCCCAACTCTGACGAGGCGGAAAAAGCAATCATGGTCGTACCATGGGGGTTGCGTTGCGTTGTGCTGCTTTGACTCTTGGTCGCGGGTTTCACTAACCAGGAGCCGGCAAATTTGGGCGTTGCTGGCTTGCCTCTGCCGACGAGCCATCATCCCACGACGAACCGGGCTGTGGCTGGGTCTCCAATTGTTGAGGGCGAGGGGGGTTCAGTTGTCCTGACGTAAGGGACGGGGAGTTGGATGAGAGCTATCGCAAGAGTGAGTGGTGGTCACGAGATGGTACGACAGAGGCATATAATTGCATAGCTAGTAATAGTAGTTTTTCCCTGGCACGGAGAATTTTCCTAGGCGGAGAATAGAAACAAACAAGAAGGAGAAAAAAAATTAGCAACATGATCTGAGCGGGTCCTCCTTGGTACGTTTCTCCGCTTGCCTCATGTCCGCGGATCTTCATGCTGTTCCCCCTTTCATGACACTTGAAGTCTGTCGCCTTCCAATGTGCATCCCTCGGATTACCCCCCTTGGATCCCTGGTCCCCGTAGCGCAGCGTGGTGTAGCCTCTCAGATGGCCCCCCTTTATGGCCGACCATCCGCGCCTCTCTTGGAGGCTCTCAGCCAACAAGAGGCGCGTATTCAGCGTCATCCCTGTATCCCTGAACGCTTGATTCAACCGCCTGACCAGCGCCCGGCCTATGAGATGGCCTCCGATCCCTCTGGGCCCCCGGAATGGCTTACCCCGGACACGACGACCGGGCCCTGCAGGACCACCGCAGCTCCATGTCGCCGATTCCCTGCCGCTGCCGCAGTTGCTGATTTGCGTGAAAGCTGGTTCGCTTTCCCTCGGCGTCGCTAGTGTCCAACATGCCATCCACCATGGCCAAGTGGCTTACCCATCCCTTCCCTCTGCGCTCCCCCGCGGTCGATGATCACGGCTTAACAAAAGCAGGCAATAGCCAGGCTAGCCTAGCCTCGATGGCGACTCTTCAAGTGTCTCTCCTGGCCACACCCTCGCCTCGGGACGTCGCCGAGCAAGCTGAGAGGCCACGGAGGCCCGACCCTTGCAAACTGTCTCTTGTTCGTTCGGTCTGCGCATTCATCGAGACGGTGCACATCGTCGTTCCGAGTGCCGCCACCCCAGACCTGCCTCGTCCAGAAAAAGCAATCCGATCCCCCATCTTGCTACGGGCCACGGCCCATGTCCACCGCGTGCCGGCCCCGGATTTCCCGTCGAATTGGTTCGGCGTGATCCTTGAGCCACACACCATTTGATCTTGGGTCCTGCTGCTTGGGCTTGTCTCTTTTCCCCTCTTCCAATCTCTCGGATTTCTGTATTGCTGCCTCTTTGGCCCATCTCTTCCTGGCTTCCTGTCATCTCGAGATTCTTGTCACTCTCGACGCGGTTGGTGAGGGAAAAAGACTCACTTCTCCTCACTCACTCAATCTCACCCAAGAATCGACGCCCTCTAGCCTGGGCCCCACTTGCACTTCACGAAGATCACGCCAGGTGCTTCAGCATCTCAATTCTGCTCTTGCAGCTTCAGAAAAAGGAGCTGCTGGCTTGGACGGATTGGGACAAGAGGGATCAGCCGCGCGAGATTGCCCTGCGGGATCTTGGCTGCAAAGTTGGGGGTACCAGAGGGGCGATTGCTTTTTTGAACTGGGGGAGAGAGAAACCGACGATTCACGAAGCTGGGTTTTGTAAGCATCACATCGCCTGACCCAGCAGCTGTCCAAGTAAAGAACCCCCCATCCCGGAGCCGAAGGACCCGACGTTGCGACTTTTGCTCAACCTGGATCAAGAGGTCATCTTGTCTTTGGATTATTATTATTCTTGTCATTCACATCGACGTGGATCTGGATTCGGTCTCTCTTAAAGCGGATGGATTGGACCGACCAGCTTTGACAGCACGCGGAGCTTCTCCCTCCCCTCAAACGAAGCGCAAGCTATCGTGATGGAGGTAGAGGCAAACGGTCAGAGCTCCATCAATCTGCTCGAGACGTGGCGTCACCATCCAAACGGTGGCTGCCATGATGACCTCGCCATCTCTCCGCTGGAACTGGCCTCCAACGATCTCGCTCAGGTGCCTCGGTGTCCAGACCCAGACCCGTTGTTTGAGGTCTTGATGGGAGATGGGTCGTATACTACGAGTCGGCATGGTGCCAGCCTTCGAGGTTCTCCGACCAAGTCAACCGTATCACAAGCCTGGACACCACGGACGCGGCTCAATGTTCCTTCAACCTTTTCTTTCACAGTTCTAGATGCTAGGATGAGAAGCAAGCCTCTCGACATACGACTTCAACCGACACCAACGGCCCAGCATGGCGTCAAGCGACGTCGCTATGTTTCCGACGTCGATGGCTTCAACACGGCTGGCTTGAGTGTCAAGAAGCGCCGGCTTCGAATAGAACTCGTCACCAGTCGTCTTTCGCAACCCTATTCCCAGCCTGCGACGCATATCCTGAACCGAGAAGGCCAAGAGTCAGGCGATAAACGCTTCTTGAAGATGGCGACCTCAGTGGACATGGCCCGAAGGGTTGCCCATCTTCATGCGACATCCTTCTTGAGGTTCTCGACCATGAATAGGTTACGACGGAGGCTAAGCCTTGGCCCGGCATTCTCTGCAAAGCGATATGAGCAAGAAATTGCGGCTATCGCAGCAAAGGCGACCGGTAAAGCGACATGGCGACCTCAGAGCTTACTGGATACATCAGCGGGCAAGTCTCTCAGGATAAATCCAGGAGGAACAGGAATCGTGGGTCCCCCAGGTGCGATATCACCAACTCGACCCCAAGGATTCTTCCCAATCCCCATGCCCAATATTCAGCATGGGAAACCCACAGCATGTCGTTTATCCAAGCCCGCCGCCCTCCCTCTTCCCATCGCAGACGCTGCCGCCACCAAGAACCGCACATCGCCACGGATCCACCCCATCCGATCTCCCGAGTTGCGGCCGTCATCACCTCTCCCTCCATTAGATGATGTAGAAGAGGACAGCTTTGCGTTTATGCATCCTGCTGATGACGACTGGGACGACACGGGCGACGATCAAGAAAGTGTATATTCTGACTTTAATGTGCTATTTGGACAAGGAAGTGAAGGCACTGGCGGGGAGGATGAAAGGTCATACGAGGAGTATCTGGATGAGTTGGACGGCATCTGTTGGATGTCGAGGTAGTGGACAAGCTACACAGCGGCGTCACGGGAGGGCATTTGAGAGGAGTAACATTATGGTTCATGTAAAAAGTTGGTGTCTTGCCATGGGACTTAAGCATTGGGTGGCAGGCAATGTATTTTTTGTAAGGTATGACAAACGACATGAGGGGAGCATCGTCCGGTTACAATGACTGGAATGTATGGAATCATCTGTTTTTATTCGATCGGCTACGACAAACTTTATTAGATACAAAGCTCAGAGCTACTGGCGCAGCAAAAGGAGGCAAAGATTGTCCCGGCAGGTTTTTGGAGAGGGGGTTGCGCTTATTGCTTGACACCAAGCTTGGATGCCCTGTCCTTGGCGATATCGCACATTGCCTGTGTATAGTTAGCAAAGCTGTATTATCTTGAATCAAATCGGATTGCTCGCACCTGTAACGCCGCGTCGACTTCTTTAGCAAAGTCCCCTCTCGCGATCCTTGCCCTCATGTTCTCCATGATCTCGGGCCTCCCGCGCCCGTTCACAAAGATGACGTACCGCAGGCCGGGGAACTTTTCTTCATACTCTTTGTTCAGCTTGGCTAATTCCTCACCCTGGCCCTGGAGATTGGCTTGTTCAGCTGCTGATTGCGCTGACTCTACCTTCTTGGCTCCCAGTCGTGGATGTGACCCAAGGATGGAGAGGAGTGTTGTGTTGGTGTTAAGAGACGAGCTGTCAGAAGCAAGAGAGAATAGCCGGGATTTGCAGGCGTCGATGAGCTCTGCATATGATGTATACTCGGTGTTACGCACAATTGGGACGAGGGTCGAGTGAATGGCTGGGCTCGGTTCAAACAGGAGATCCAAGACTTGGGTCTGTTCGGCCTCGTCTGCTTTGTACAGCGCCTGAGTCTGCGGAAGGGCCATGTTGGATAGTTGGGGGGGATGCTGCCCTCCCTTGCTGTACTGTTTGGGCAATCTTACACAAAGTCCAACTAGAGGGTGTAAAAGTGACCTGGAATCACTCGGAGCTTTTCAATTATCAACCGACTAAATAGGCAACTCGGTACCAGGTGGTCGGATCACGGAGACTTGCGAAGCTGATGAGACCGGTGCTCCCCGCCGCCGACACATGCAAGATAAGGAACGATAAGGGATCTCGATGAGGTCAGATATCTTATCTTATCTTATCATCCCGTGACTCCAAACTTCCGTGCTGGCTGGTCTGTGCACCGGCAAAATCTCGACTAGGCGATCGTCGTCGCAACGGAGCTTCAAGGCGACGAGTTGCGCTTTACCTGACGACAAGCAATTGAAGGCTCAACGAGCTCAAAGTCGCAGTCGCCATGCTTTGCGGAAGTATGTTTCACGCGTTATCCGTTATTAAAACGCCATGTGCTGACATGAATCGCAGTTTCTGGAGAGGCTCCTCAAGAGCCCGTTGTGTCTAAGAAGTCGGGTGTGTACAACGAATAACAACAAACTTGAGCGCGCTGCTAACTGACGACAGGTGTCGTTTACGAGAAGCGTCTTATCGAGCAGTACATCAACGAGCACGGTACCGAGCCCGACTCTGGCGATGCCCTCACCGCCGATGACCTCCTCCCCATCCACTCGTCGCGTATCGTCCGACCGCGTCCTCCTACTCTGACCTCCATCCCCGCCCTCCTCGCAACCTTCCAGAACGAATGGGACGCGCTCGCGTTAGAGACATATAATCTCAAGGAGCAACTGGCGCGCACCAGGGAGGAGCTTGCCACAGCTCTGTACCAACATGACGCTGCCGTGCGAGTTATCGCTCGACTCACCAAGGAGCGAGACGAGGCCCGCGATGCGCTGAGCAAGGTGACCGTGACGGGTGGCGCGGTTGATGGTGACCAGATGGTGGTGGACAGCGTGGAGAAGCTGCCGGAGGAGATTGCCGCCAAGGTGGACGAGACTCATCAGACGTATGTTGCTAAGCTAGCTCTACTTGACATATGGAAGCTAACTAGGACACAGACTATCTAAAGGACGCAAGAAGCGCCCCGTGCCCGAGGGCTGGGTTACTGGCGAGGAGGTATCAGCCTTCGAAAACACGACTACACATTCTCTTCCAGTGCCCGAGGCGACAGCCCTCAGCCTTGGAGGTTCCAGCGCCGCTATCGCCGGCTTGAAGGGCCAGGCGGTTGTCTATTCCACAAGCGAGGGCAAGGTCGAGGTCTCGATTGCCGTGGAGGAGCCTATCACAGATGCAGTATTCGCTGAAGACAATGTTGCCTTTGCTACCGGTCAGGGAAGCGTCAAGGTATTCCAGGAGGGCAACCAGGTCGCGTCCTTGAGTGAGCATGCTGGTGCTGCTACAGCGCTGAGCCTGCACCCCAGTGGCAGCATCTTGGCTTCAGTCGGAACGGACAAGAGCATTGTGTTTTACGACTTGGTTTCCCAAAAGCGTGTCAGCCGCGCTTACACCGATGCTGGTAAGTTTTCGCTGGCCAACATCCCGCTGATTATTATCTAACTTTTCTGTTAGCTCTTACTTCGTGCGCATTCCACCCCGATGGTCACCTGTTTGCCGCTGGCACGACCTCAGGCGACATCAAGCTCTTCATGACCAACACTCTCGAGCAAGCTGCTGTCTTCAGCCTCGGTGCCCCTATTCAGGCCCTTGCCTTCTCCGAGAACGGCTACTGGTTCGCGGCTACCGCCAAGGGACAGACCATGGTGACCATCTTCGACCTACGAAAGGAGGGAGACGCTGCGAAAGCCAAGGTTCTCGAGACCGGCGGATCTATCCAGTCCTTGGCCTGGGACTACAGCGGACAGTTCCTCGCCGCCGGCGGTTCATCTGGAGTGACGGTGCATCAGTACGCCAAGTCGAGCAAGAAGTGGACCGAGCCCTTCAGGAACTCGACGCCTGCCGTCTCGGTTCGATGGGGAGAGTCTGCTAAGCAGCTGGTGACAGTAAATGGCGAGGGCGTGGTCAGCATACTTGGAACAAAGGAATAGATCTTGAGCGATGGCATGTTTAGAATGGAACCTCTGCTGACAAGAGACAATTGGGCGGTTCCCTGGTAATTACTGTACTATAGGCCTCCAACACAATGGGTCAAGAAACAGGGGTGGTGTTTGAAAATTGACAATTCATGGATTGGTTTGCTTCTGGATAAACAAACGCATCAAATGGCAATCAACAGCTTGCTATTGAAGCTTCGCACACGAACTTCAAGATCAGCAATCACTGACAGGCGCTAGCATCTTCCATAGAGTGGAGTGCCGCTTCAAGTCCCCTGTGACGCAGCCCCAAAGGGCCGCCCAGCTTGACGCCTTGCCGCCCCAGGGCCCCTAGAAGGCGCCTGTCGTTGGTGGCCTAGTGGCCCACGCAGCGGGGTAGATGCCGCAGGGCAGGGGCCATGGTGCATTGGCGCCTGCGTCACATGGTGAGCAGCCGTGCATCAACACTGAGAGCCGGAGACAATCGGATTTTGGTTTCCTTCCTACAACATTCAACCTTGAATAGCACGCCTTTCGCCTTCTCAAAAGCGCCGGCTACGCCCCCCAGATATTCGCCATTCAGCTTCGTTTTGCATTTGTACATTTACACCAGATCCGTCCTGCGATTCGTATTCACCGTCGTCGAATTCTTTTTCGTTGCAATCATACCCCGGGATAGCCTCATCTCGGGCGAGTCGCCACACTGCTCTTTCGCCTTACTCGGCACGGTATATTCACACTGCGAGTCCGATACGCCCCTTGGCACCATTACCAGTTCAAATGCTGCTGTGAATACGATATCCCGGGTCTTCACCGAACATACAGATCACTACAAGCGCCGTCTAATTTCTTCGATCAATAACGAACCCCTCCTCTGCCCATCATGGCTACGTCGAGCGACGACCTATTTGACCTGATAAGTGAGGACGATCTCATTGAGATACACGTCAACTCGAGCAGAAACCCCAACAGCTTTGGCAATCTCTTCCTCCCAAACCCTGCAAACACCTCGTCTGCCACAAATTCTCGTCCTGCACACCACCCACGCCGAAGCGAACGGCGACCTCAAGCACAAGGGCAACCGCAACAGGCGGCAGCGCCCGTCATCGATCTCACAGAAGAACCCGACTCTCCTATTCAAACACGGCGCTCGATGTCTCAGGCCCAGGGTGGGAGAAACCCTCGAAGAACAAACTCGCAGCGAATCACGCCCCCACAACTATCGAGAACCGATGGGACCTTCTACGGGCCCCCTCCAAGCTTCATCGATCTGACAGTGGATTCACCAGAGGAAGAGCGACCTTCAAACCCTCCTGGTGGGAGGAATATGCGCGCGCGCACACGCCCCGACGAGTTATTCGAGCTAGAAGTTATCAGCTCGGGGCCACGACGCACAGTAGGGAATTTCGCGGGGAACATCGCCATAGGATGGACTAGGAGAATCGCCGGAATCCTGAATGCCGATATCATCTTCAACCAGCCCCAGCTTGACGTCTCCCGAAACGCGTTCGCCCCACGAGAAAGCCCAAAGCCACCCATGGAGGCGATTCCCGCTGCGAGAGAGGGATTTACCCGCGATACCTGTCTCGAACCCGAGAAGGAGTCGGAGAGCGTCGTCATTTGCCCGGCTTGCAGCGAAGAGCTTGCTTATGACCCGACGGGCACGGTAACGCAGAGTGCCGTTGGAAGCGGGAAGGGCAAGCGAAAAAGGGCGCCTGGGGAGCACCACTTTTGGGCTCTGAAGAAATGTGGGCATGTATGCAACTACCCTTTTTCACCATCGATTTCACGTGTTCATGCTAACAAATATTAGGTCTACTGCGCCGACTGCTTCGAGAACCGCAAGCCTACCAGGGCAAACCGGGATGGTGTAGGCTTCCGCGGCCCTGACGGGAAGCCTCCGTACAACGCCGTTAGTGAGCTGCGATGCGCAGTAGAAGGCTGTGAAACAAAGGTGGCATCAAAGACCGAGTGGGTCGGCATCTTTCTGTGATGGCGGGAGATCTGGAGCAAGCGTGCGGCTCATGGACGGGCTTTTACGCCCACGCAATGAAGTCATGAATGACGAAAGGGACAAGGGCATGCATCCGCGTTGGGGATTGCAAATACTATAGACCCGATTACGTACAAGTAAATTCGCAGCGGGTTAAACTCTTTTAATGACAATGTGATATTTGCCATTCGTATGTGTCCATGCCTGTGAAGAGGGTGGCCATATTTCACAATAAGGACGAACAGCGGGGAGCATCCAGATGGTTCAGCCATCAATCCAGGTAATATTCTAAAGAACGCCATCGCTATGTCATGTATCAAAACAAGTCCATCCGTCCGGACCCATGTCGAGTGGGATATGCCAATACTCTTTAAGAAAAACAAAATGCCTCCATATCCATAATGTATGCCAGTCGTCCAAGTCAGCCCCAAACACCTAGTGCCTGCCATGTAGCATCTCATCTGTCTCTCCGTCCCTGAAGTGTTATCATCAAAAAAGTCCGCCATCGTCATCATATCATAAGCTCAAGAGCCAAGTCGTCAACCCACTCACCGCCGTACGACTCCTGCGACGCACTAGGCCCATAGGAAGGTGCTGGGGGCTGGAGGTTTTCCTTATTGCTTTCAGGTGCGCCTGGCTTTATTGGCTCAGCGCGGTGTGGTTGTTGGGGAGTCATGTATTGGTTCACGGGTTTTGCTCCAATGGGCGCATTTGGTTTCTCGCGCAGTGTCTTAGGCTGGGGTTGTTCCGATCTCTGCTGGACTTGCTGCGGCCTGCAATTATCAACGGGCCTCGAAGGGTTTCTTGGTGTTGGTTGGGCTTTCGGGGGTTGGCGTGGTCTGACAGCCTTGCAGCTCTCGGCTTCAGCCCTAGCCACCATCCCAGCCTGAACACGAGATCGCTCACGTTGCTGTATCTTCTCGAGTGCTGCCGTTCGGCGACTGCGATTCAGGGCAAGAGACATGAGCTCGTGTGAACCAGAAGAGGTGAAGAAGCGTCGTGGCGGCGGAGAGGGAGAATCCGGAGCTGGTTCAAGGGAAGGTAGCGGGACTGGATCTGTGGGCTTCTCAGTCTCTTCTTCCGAGGCCTCTTCTTCAGCTTCTGCGATGGGTGCAAGAGGCGCGGGCGCAGAAGGCGTGAAATCGTCATCTAGCTCTTCCTCTAACTCGCGTGCTTGCTGAGAGGACGACGGGAAGAAGTCATCAAAGTTGCAGAGGATGGCTTGGGTGCTCATGGGAGGTGCTTGTCGAGGTGGCGATGGAGAAGGTGACGCTGGTGTTTGTTGCGGTTGTCTGGGAAGAGATGGTTGGGCAAAGTGGACTGAAGGGGGCGTAGGACGCTGTAGACCGAGGTCTTCTTCGTAACGGTTTGCAAGATGCGGACCAGTACCCTTAGGCTGATTCTGCATTGCAGGTCTCGGGGTTGGGACAGGTTTGTGTGCTGGTTCGACCCCGTGTTGGGGGTTCTGGTTCTGGTCGGATGTCTTGTCGGCAGCAGCTTCGAGATCCTCGAGCATTTCCAACGCTAGATCCTCCTCGAAAGACGCATCTAGCTCATCGTCCTCCATTCCCAGTATGCCCTCGCAACTTTGCGCCTTTGGGGAAGGGTTCCGTGGCAGATCTGCCGCCATCGTTTCCCCTGCAGTCTCTTCCCTGTCCTCCTCGCCCTCTTGTATGTTCTCGAGTGTCTGTGGCTTGGGTGCATGTCTTTCTGGTTCATCGTCGATCATCACTTCGTTTCCATCATCCGATGTATCTTCCTGTTCCTCCTCTATCCCTTCTAATCTCGGTGCCTTCTTGACCGGCTGCTCCAACTCATCCTCTATTGTCGCTGCTTTTGTAGTATCGTCGCTTGTAGTCTCGGTCGTATTCTCATCTACCTCCTCAATCGTATCGGCCCTTTTCACTTCTTGTCCGGTTGCGTCCCTTTTCTTTGCAGTCCCAAACCCCCTAACGAATCTCGCAATCGTGTCCTGACTCGGTCGTACAGTCACAAGTGGCAATCCCTTCTTTCGCTTCTCTTGCTTTTCCGCTAATTCCTTCTCCTTCTTCTTCTCCCGCGCTACCTTGGCCTTTGCCGCAGCCTTTTCCTTCTCAAACTCCTTTCGTATTCGCTCCTGCTCGGCCCTCTCTTGCTTCCATGCCTCGGCTCGTGTGAGTTTCGGTCCTTTATTGGCGGCTTTGTATGCTTTCTGGACCTGTTTCGAGGTCATGGGCCGGAGGGGAGGCTTGTCCGGTGATTGGGCGCGGCCCGGGAACTGGGGTATGACCGAAAACGTTCGCTGGACCATCTTGCGCGTGCGACAGACATTTGGTCAGACTGCTCGGCGGACGAGGGCAGGTCGGTGATGGTGTTGGCTTGGAGTGATATGGAACGCGGTGGTGGGGGAGGAGAGGGAGGCGCTGACGCGAAGTGGAAACGTAGTCACGTGGGGTCCATCAACACAGACGAGATGGATCGATAACACAGGAGACGCAACCCGCA
>JAADYS010001277.1:0-13383 GCA_012931995.1 Fusarium albosuccineum
CTTCAATTTTGAACACAATGTAGGTGGTCATCATTTGGGCTCAAGGCCACGCCGTTTGGGTTTGTAAAGTGGCCGCTACCAGCGCCGAGGATCATTTGCAGATCGCCCGTTTTCATATTCCAGCGATATACACCGTTGGAATGTTCTGGCTTTAGCGTGTCGTTGAAGTTATCGTAGCCATAGTATCCGTCAGTAAAATACGCAATACTATCATGGGTGATGGTGATGTCGTTCGGGTTATTAAATCTATGACCAAAGAAGTTGTTCAAGACCACCTCTGTTCGTAGCGAAAGAGGGTCCATCCTGACAATGCCGCCAGGGACCGTGTAGTTCCCCTCGTGCGCCCAGTAGACGCTTCCGTTATGATAGTAGGCGCCATCAGGTACAGTTAATTGTGGCGAGGGAAATACTCGATCTGTAGTCGGTGGTGTGTTGTTGAGATTCACCCGCCATACCCAGGACATGGCATCTGTGGAGTAGCCCTGTTTGGGTGGGTGTAACTCGGCAAAGAAGATGCATTTGCACTCAGGGGAGTAGACTGTTCCGTCATGAACGATTCGTTTGGCAAAGGTAGGGCCTGAAGGAAAGTCGAATATCTGTTCAACTGTCCTTGAAACATAGTTTCCTGTCCTATCAGCGAGGAGCTATGAATACAACATACCAGTTAGCAGATTCAGAATTACAGCTTCGAAGGCACTTTGGTATTATGAGATGTCAATACTTGCTTCATAAAAGTCTTGATCGAGAACGACGAACACTGCGTCGTTTAAATGCTTGACGACCTGACCAGCAGCCTCCGCGGAGTGTCCATCTAATACGTCGGTATGCCACCATGCTGAATTTACGTCACGGTTGAAATTATTTGCCGGGAAAACGTTTCGGATGCCAATGGGAACTTCGTAAATAGACGGATCCCGTTGAAAGTTGGCAATAGCTGTAGTGAAATCAGGTCTGCCGCCCCAAAAAGAGACCACAGATGCCAGAGAGCTTATTAAAGACAACGGTATTTGCATATTTTATTGTCCGCGGGTATTGTCTCAGAAGATGCTTTGTTTTCACAACTATTATGACTACAAGTATCTCAGTTGAACCTTGGATTCGTTCTCAGTACTTATACCGGCCTATCCCCAGAACAATTAGATTCTAAGCTAGGATCTAGTGAAAAGACAAAGGACCCGGCATGGAAAAGAATCCGGAAAGATTCACGTAAAGCCGGGATGAAAGCCGGCGCCTGTATGTATGGTGCCGCGAATGAATATAGTGCCCCAAGTCATCCCCGTGATACCGATGCCACCGGCGAAATTGGTTCGTCTTTGATATATCGTGTTTGATTGGATAAGTTAGAACTGTCTACAAGAATTAGACCCCACATGGTAGTTGGTCGAGCTGTTCTCCGCGCTCTACGGAATCTTTGCCAAGAGCCGCGAAGAAAACCCGCCATCCTCCTCGGCGTGGACTAGGCTTAGCCTGCATACTTCATCGGCATCAGCGATCTGCCTCTCTCTTGAGTCGGAGGTTCTGCGAGAGTTTTCTCATTGACTGTGGTGGACCCGCCCTTGGTACTTCCCGAATCATTTCCACACTCCTTGGCCGTTGGAGGCTTCCCAGTTCTATTATTACTGTTAGTCCCGTGGACTAGATATGTTCTGGAGTCTTCTACAGTCCAGAAGCATATGTCACAAAAATACTGAGAAAGGTTTATTTTGGACATTAAATTATGTAAATATTATGAGAATGCCGACTTCGCATTTCTTTGTGTCTTTTTCGCATCGGTTGTTCAGAGATGAGTGGCCAAGCAACCCCCTTGGCTCTGTAGTTTATGGGTCGTGGCTCCTGTTACCAAATTACCGTGGATTAAGCTTAATCAATTCCATGAGCTTATTTTAAACATTCTTAGAACGATCTGGCTTCGGTATGATGCCGAAGGTGGTACCCCGCAAGAGCGATCGTTCACCTGGGTAGATCCATTTCCCCGTGGGGAAATCCTTGTCATGGACCCGGGACACAAGATCCGCTTGTCTCCTTGATTTACGGGTATAAATTCAAGGCTAATGTAGCTCAACTGTTAAATGAGGTCTCAGAAACTACTGTGTCTTCGTCTCAAGTGACATAACTGTTGATTGGCTACACCTTTTCCTCCACGTCGGTACCACCAACACAACTTCAACACCCGCATTCAAACATGGGTTTCGCTGCAGCCAAAGGAACAAATGATCCACCCGAAGTCCGCAACTGGACAATTCATAGGATCGCGCTCATTGCATCTATGGCCGCTCTCGCAAGTGCGTTGACCCCTAGCAATAGAATCACGTATTGCAAACATGTTCAGGCTAACATCAGAAACAGTGGGATTCGACACCAGTGTAATTGGAGGAACAATGGCCCTCGACTCATTCGTGCGGGATTTCAAGATTGGGAACATGAGTGACTCCAAAAGGGACAATGCTCAAGCCAACATCGCGTCCATGTTCCAGGTCGGCTGCTTCTTCGGTGCCTTCTGTACTTTCCCGGTGGCTGAGAAGTTTGGTCGTAGGACGGCCATTGTTGTTGCATCGTGCATCTTCATTGTGGGCGGAACTATGATGGCTGCTTCTCACGGCATCTTGGACGTCCTCATTGCTGGCCGGGCTATCGGAGGCCTGGGTATTGGGATGGCCACCATGTCGGTTCCCGTCTATATCGCTGAGACGGCGCCTCCTAGCATCAGAGGCCGGCTAGTTGGGATCTTCGAGATCATCTCCCAGGGAGGAGGTATGTTGGGCTTCTGGATCAACTACGCCGTGGACCGTACTATCGATGTTCGCTCAGAAGCTCAGTGGATCGTTCCTCTTGCTCTTCAGATCGTGCCGGCCGCTTTGCTGCTGGTAGGAATCACCTTCTGCCCAGAGTCGCCTCGATGGCTAGCCAGGGAACATCAATTTGAGGCAGCGGAGAAGGCTCTCGTCTATATCCGCAAGCTGCCCGCCGACCACCCGTATATCGTCAACGAGATGCGTGAGATGCGCCTGCAGGTCGAAGAACGAAGCAGCGTCAGCACAAAGGAACAATTCAAAAAGCTGCTGGCACCCGGTACGAGGAATCGGCTGGGGACTGGAGCATTTCTCATGTTTCTTCAATCATATACCGGGGTCAACATCATGACTTACTATTCGCCCCGTATCTTTGAGACACTCGGCATCAAGGGCACAAGCGTCAAACTCCTGAGTACCGGAATATATGGCGTTGTTAAAACCCTCGGAATGATCCTGTTTGCTTTCTGGGTCATCGAGCGTGTCGGTCGTCGAGGAGGCCTCATTTGGGGCGCCATGATCGGTAGCTTGCCCCTGTGGTACGTTGGTGGCTACGTTCTCAGGGCAGACCCAATGGCCAAGGCCGCAGAGGGAAACATCCAGCAGGACGGCTGGGGGTATTTTGCCATGGTCTGTATTTATCTCAATGCCTTCATCGTTTGTGCCACATGGCAGGGCATTACTTGGACCTATGCTGCCGAGATCTTTCCTCTTGATGTGCGCATGATGTGCGTGGCTATCTCAACGGCCAGTACATGGGTTGGGTCCTTTATTGTTGCCCGCGCAACTCCTTATATGATCACCGATCTAGGCTACGGCACTTACTTCATGTTTGGTGGATTTGTGGTCGCCATGGGTATTTGGTCATTCTTCTGCATCCCAGAAACAAAAGGTTGGTTCCAGACCTTGAAGCACAAGCACCGCTCCTAACTAACAACCTCTAGGTGTGTCTCTGGAGGAAATGGATGCCCTATTCGCACGCCCTACGCATAAGACAGTCTGGGCCCAGCTCCGTGGGAAACCCCTCTCACCCCCAGACTTGGACAGGGCATCCATTTCAGGTTCATTGGAGAAGCAGCAAGGAACTATGGTTCAGGTCTCATAGTTGCCGGTGCTATCAGAAAGAAAGTTAGCACTCTCATCCCGACATATTTGATCTGGAAGTAGCTTCGGTGGCAAATGCCGACTCTCTGCCACTATTTACCGGCTTTGAGTTCTCTCCCACAATATTTCTATACTTCCATACCCGTTCAGAAATCATCCATGCTGCGCTGTCCTCCCATAAAGGCTAGGGCCGGCACAAAAACAAGCATAGTGGGAGTTTTACATACAATTGACCACGTTGAGGTGCAAGAACCCACTAAGCTTCCCAGTGAGGCATGATGCGACTCGTGGACTTGGATGCATACCTAAAAGAACTTGGTAATCGAAAGAGACGGAGGAATCGGCGCCTTGCGCTAGTCCCGCTGGTAAGTTCTTAAAATGAATGTAATATTCGCGGAAAGCGGGTTCGTGAATGATGGTTTGTACTATAGCTTGTGCAGGGCGCAATAAGCGCTGAAGACCGCCTTGGAGGCACTCAATTAGCGAAAGAAACGCATATCCTTTCACGCGGAATCAGGTTGTAGGTCCTGCCCGCCAGAGCCAAATAGCAGAAGACCAATCGCCTGAAGGAGCCGTTTTACCGTGGGCACAGATGGAGAGAAATAACAAGACACTGTGCGTTGTAATGAACTCGGCGCACGGGCGTTGGATCGGTGCTAAATCTGACGAATTGGTCAAGGGATTCAGAAGACATCTCAGGTTTTTGGGCAATCACAAGAGAATTTCCTAAGAGCGCCTGTCCCCAGACGAGGTAGACATAGAAGCAATAACATATTTCATATCTTAAATGATTACCATTTGGCACTCGCACAAAGCTGTCGGCATTATGTTTCAGATGCCTTGAGAGTAGGTAACTGAGGGACACGGCAACTCCTCACACACTCCACGAATCACAGGCCGAGGACGGGTCAGCGTTGTCGACAACACCGAAACCACTCTCTCGGTATGTGACAATTGGCTTGATATGAAGCCGGCCACGACAAATTCCGAAGCACGGGATTAGCCAAGGCGCCAGGACGCTTGGCTGTAGATCCTCCTTCTTGTAGAGGTGCTCTCAGTCACGGGAACCTTTCATGCAAGGAATTTCGCATTTACCGCCTAAAGGATGCGGGGTTAAGTGCAAGGTATGACATCCCTCAATCGTCTTCCACAATAATTTCGGTATGCTGACCACCCTGTCCAGTCGGATGCCGAAGATTCCGGACGAAGATTTCCGCGATCATCACCGATCCACAGGCGCGATGTCAGAAACAGTGGCTGAGTACCGAACTGCGTGTATCAAGCAACCGGTTTAGCCCTGGGCTTTCCCACTCACAGTTTCTTGACCAGAGGTGTGTTGCTCTCCTGGAAATTCTCAGAGATCCTCTAGTTCACACCAAGATAGTGTTGCCCGTGCTTCCTTCACTCTCAGACGGCGGATCAAATTAGACAGTCCGGATACCTACCCATCAGCATCCATAAATAGCTTCTCCAGAATCAAGCCTAGGTTATCTTGTTTCAGCTGGACGCAATACTGCGCCTTGGAGTCTTTAATAGTCATTCAAGTATCACATATGTGCAACTGGATACTGCACGTCATGTTAGTAGTGGAGGTTATGACAAGAGAATGTGGCCAATATCTACGGCAATTATACCACCATGCGCACATGAGTGAATTAGATTTGCCATCTACAATGCCTTTCATGAGTACCGAGTCTGCAATCTATCGCGGTGGGCGAACTCCGAACAACCTTGGTCAGCTGGGCTCACAAACGCAATGCTGTGTTCCTTCGAAATGGAGGAGCTGAACTGCCGTGAAACTATGTTCCCGATTAGTTCTAGTTCAGTCGGCATTGTACGACCTCGCCCTGTCAACTTGAAATTGTATTGGTTATCCTTCCTAATGCTGATAGCATCGTCACCCAACGTGAGGGCCACAATCTTGTTGTTACACATGAAAAGGCTATTCCTTCCGACATAGAGGTTAGGAGATTTATGGTCTCTGTTCTAATCATACCCCTTCTCCTAGATAGCGGTGGCTATTTGCACGTTTTCTTTCTTTTAAATAGTTCGGCTCGATCTTCGTACTAGGACACAGGTATCGTTCTTTCGCCTTCGTTCTGTATCGATGTCATAGCCATGGACGCCGAAGAAAACGATGGTGGCTTGGTCTTTAGTCAAGACATATCTGACTCCCTGAGGTAAGTCCTCAACTTGACTCTTTTCCCTTTGTCCCGAAACTGAGACGCTCACTGCCTCAGGCTTGATGCTCAACACTTGTTATGGAGACTTCACAACGGGTATGCGCTCCATCCCGGAATCAACAAGACTGATCACATGAGTATTGCCGACATTGGAACGGGAAAGGGGTACCTACTCTTAACCTCCTATGCTGCATTGTGTCTGATAGCGGCTCTAGCATATGGCTCTTTGACCTGGCACAGGAGCTCCCAAAGACCGCGACGCTCCATGGATACGACATATCCGTTAATCGGTATCCCTCGAGAGATTTGTGGCCTGAAAATGTTGAGCTTGACCTGATGGATTCTCTCCATGAACTATCCGAGAGACTGGTTGGGAAATACGACGTCGTTCACATGCGGATGTGGGCGGGCACTCTTAAGACGCAAGACGTTGACGTATTGATTCGTAATGCCATAAAACTACTGAGTTAGTTCCATCTCCACATATCGGTCCAAATGAAACTAATCAGTCTATTTAATCAACAGAACCTGGTGGATACCTGCAATGGGAGGAGGCAAACTTGACAGACCTACATATTCGTGGCCAAGTTGCCAGAGACTTTGAACACCAGGCCAGCGAACTACTTGCATCCGCCGGCTTTGATTACAAGTACTAGCCAACACAAAGCGGTCTCAGAATTTTCACGCTAATTTGGGTTACAGCTGGGTCTTTGGTCTCTCCCGCTCTCTAGAGTCCCGTGGTCTGGCAGTTTTGTCACAGAGACTGGGCCAATTTTCGCCTGGCCTCATTCATATTTGCACCAACACACACCTGTTGGAACTTAGAGAAATCTTTGAAGGCATCAAGAAGAAATAGTCTCCAAATGCCGCTTTGATGGAGGCCTGTGATGGCGGATTGACTAACCTCATTTCATGCCATAACGGCGAGTTGGTGTATAACTGGGGACCCCTGTCACTACTAGCTCAGAAATCCCATCAAGTCTGGAGCAAGGACGACTAAGTCGAAGCGCAAGTGGGTTGGTGAGACGCAGAAAGAATTATTATTCCGAGAAAATCAAAATCCTATTCATTCGGCCCAGCTCAGCGATGCTAATGTCGAGGATATCGACCCAGGCTCCAAGGCAGACCAGTTCCAGCAGAATATCTCCGCTTAATAACTCTGCATCTGCGTGCCTCTTAGATAATGGCTGATTCAGCGGCGATATCGTTGGAATTAAATGCGAGTATGGCATCATACATGCTCGAGTGGGGGCGATATTCAACGACAACTGGATTAGAGGGACCCAGTGAGGTTGCATCGTCGAACCATCAGATGGTGTCATCGCGGCACCGGGCTCATAATATCATAAGAATCTCTTCCCGACTCTCCTGCTTGGCCTCTCGACCTACCGCTTTCTACATCCCGCCGTATTCGTCAACTCTACCTATTTGAGACTCATCCAGACTTTATACCCCAATACACCGAAACCGAAACCGAAACCATGGCTATCCAAAAGGTTGCAGTTGTAGGCGTGAGTTATTTCTGCCTTGTTCCCAAACAATTGAGAAGCCAGACAGCTGACGCATTCAGGCCTCGGGAACGCTAGGTTCAGAAGTAGTCAAGGCACTGCTCAGGGCCGGCTTTGACGTGACGGCTATCACTCGTAATGAGTCACAGGCAAAGTTCCCCGATAGCATTGCAGTTAAACGAGCCGATCTTTCTTCAGTTGATTCGGTAAAAGAGGCTATTTCCGGCCAAGATGCCATCGTTTCAACGTCCGCTACGGCTGGCATTAGTACCCAAAAAGTCATCATTAACGCCACTATTGCTGCCAAGATCGAGCGCTTCATTCCTTCAGAGTTTGGCATCGAGTCTCGCAAGTACCGTGATACCAAGATTGGCCGTCTCCTTGCTGGCAAGGTGCAGAATAGCGACTACTTGATTGAACTCGCGAGCAAGCATGACTGGTTCTCTTGGACAGGTCTTTCCACGGGTCTTTTCTTTGAGCTTGTAAGCACATCCCTTCTCTTCTCATAGCGCTCAGTAAATAACAAATGAAGCCTCTTAAGAGTGGAAGTGGTTTTGTGGACGTGAAGAACCGCAAGTTTACTCTTGTCGACTCAGGCAATGAGCCCTATTCGACCAGTCCACTGTCATTCATTGGCGACGCTGTAGCTGCCATTCTCAAGAAGCCTAAAGAGACCGCAAATCAGTATCTTAATGTGGCAGGCGTTGTGACGACCCAAAACGAACTTCTCAAGGCCGTTGAAGAGGTAACGGGGAATAAGTTTGAGGTGTCACACGTTACGGGTGCCGAGTTGGAGAAAATTGCGGATGAAAAGATTGCCAAGCATGACTACAGCGCCTTTGGTCAGTATATTCAGCAGTTCTTGTTTGCTGATGGTGCTGGTCACGCTCTCACAGCCGAGAACAGCTCAAACGAGCTTCTTGGTTTGGAGAAAGAGGATGTGAAAGCAGCAATCCGGCGAGCTTTGGCCTAGAGCAGGAGGTTCCCTCAGTTCTTGCTCAGAATAGTTGACAAGCCAGGTGACTGCTAAGATAATGTATGTTCTCCTGTCTGTAGATAGGCAGCACATTGAATATGTCACTGGGATACCAACTCCGAACTCGATTTCCTACAATTCCCTTGGCGATACTCATTATTGTATAAACATAGTTTTGTCCTAAAAAGTGTGAATGACTATTGAAATGAGGTCAGATCTGATGCACTTCGTCACGGCAGCATACTAACCATCTAAAAGATCGTCCTTCATGCCAGCCTCTCTAATGAAATTCCATCTATACTCGCGAAAGGTGGGTTAGGCGCAGTATATCTGATAGACACTTGAGTGTATCCCGCCGCCTCTTTGGGAATATCAAAATCTTGTTGGAAAGGAACCGCAATAGCCCGGCCTATGACTTGAACCTTTCCACCACCGTATTTTACGGTGATATTTGTGCCCCTGTCTAGGTTCACCGCTTCAAATACTACCGTATTGCGCCATGCATCTGTGTTCATGGGAAACTTGAAGGGTGTGGATCTGGTTTTGACTCGGTATTTCCCTGACTCTAGGTAGATGGGCTTGATTTGGAGCAATGAACCAAGGCTGTTGTCGGCCGAGCCAAGAACCTGGAGAGACCAATTGCCCTGGCCTACAGGTGCGACGTTCCAGTTTGACATTTGGCCTTTCCAGCTGTCGGGAACCAGCTGCCAACCCTCGAGAGTTCCAGTTTCGAAGTCGCCGTTGATAAGACGGTTTACTGAGGGCGGGGCCACTGTAGCTGTGAGAACACCGCTAGATGTGGCCGTGTAAATGGTTTCCCAAGCCGTGATAGTAGCTAAGGGAGTCGTGTATGCAGTCGTAGTCTATTTTTTATAAGTAGTGGTCCCTGAACCTGCACAGAGAACGTACACGTGTCACCGTCTCAATGCTCACAGTCTGAGTTACGCTGACCGTAACAGCCGGCACGTCGATACACGAGCAGGCTGAAGTGATTCGACTAGCAGGATATGTAACGCCATTTGTCATGCATTTCGGCGGCGCAGGACTGGCAGCGGCGTCACGCTTGACAACATTGTCGGCGCCTTGCGTTACGACAGTAGTTGATGTTGGGATTGTTTCGGTAAACTCGGTGGTAGTGGAAGTTATTGTGTCGATAATAGCATCCACAGTGACTTGAGCTTCAACTGTTGTGGTTCTAAGATAAGAATATTCGTCAGTTCACAACACAATAGTACATAATAAAGTGATGGTATGCTCTGACATGGTGGCCGTAGTGGTAGCGACTGTCGCAGTGAAGGGAGAAAGTCCAGAACAGAAGCCACTAGCTTGAACAGAGTACCGCTGATCGATAAAGCATCGGAATAGGTTATCGCGGTTGCAGACACCTGCTGTCGCGCTCACCCGAGCGAAGAGAAGGCAAGTAAGGAATATTCCGGCTGCCATTGTAATTCTAAAGTGTGTGAACGAGAAAGCAACTCAGAAAAGTCGTTTCACGCCATCCAGACAAGCATATTAATACAAATGAGCACACCGACCCCATCATGGTCGATAGCACAACTCAGTGGGCCATATCTGGTCTCAGCCTCGGTCTAGACCGTTGAAGCTCAGCACCTAACCTCGTACGGCTTCAATAGTCTCGCAATAAGCCCCCGCAGAATTTTCAGCGCGCCACAGGACCAAGGTACACCGAATGAGAATGGACAATGATGCCTGTTTCTCTAACCCCATGCATCTAAGCGAGCTTGATTGCATTAAATAAACCCACATCTATTGACGGTCAGCTCTTGGCATTTCGCAATGCGACCCTCTCGACTACATGAGTGAGAAGTTCCATAAGGGTGCAAAGCTAAGTGTCTGTCGTGTCCTAGCTTAGAAGACGAAGATCGAGATGTACCAAGCTGTTGTTAGCTTGGCAAGTGCTGCGGGTTCTTGATGTAGTGGTTTTCGAAATCAATAACAACTGTGCTAAATATGTTGATCATCAAAGAGAGATTTACATCTTAGAAGTTTAGGGGAAATACCATACTGGCTTAAGGGAGTGGCCAAAAGAGGCATTATTTACACAGTCAGACGTTGTTATCATGCTTGAGATGATCTAACAGTCGATAGGCCCTGTGGTACAGATCCAAGACCAAATTGCAAAAGAAGGGGTCGGATTGTCTACTTCCGTCCAGTGAAATGCCAGAGCTTGGGCTATCAACATCACGGTCCAGGTCTACTGGGAGACAGAGCTCACGGTAACTCAAGACGTTTTGAAAGGGCCGGCCCCGTTCAGGTACACCACTACTTCAACCGCAGACGGAAAACCCATCAAGTTGCGCAGTTCTACGTAGGTTGAGCTTGAGTATCAGGCCAGCGAGTGTAACCATACTTGCAATTCATTGTGCATGGTGACAAGTCTCATCTGAAGCATGAAAATGCCTTTGACTTATAATTTGGGGAAGCATGACTTGTCAAAGATTAATGCCAGTCTTGTAAGCACCGTGGTTTTATGGATGGTGCCTTGGCCGCTTCAACGTATGACAACCAGGTCAAGTAGACTTCAAGCAACTGTACGAGCTAAGTCATGGCTCAATAAGTACTCAGGGCAGCCATGAATACCAGCTGTATAGCTCGGTGTTTGATTCTGGGGACTTCTAAGGCGGTCTAGTAGAAATTAACTCCATACTTGCCGTGTTCTTACAAAGCCAGTTGTTTACAGAGTTAATACTAGTCCTCGATAGGATAACTAGCTAGATAGATAAATAATGCACGGTTTTAGGGTGAAGTAGTTGAAGCAAATGACCAAAACAACGCCTAGACGATCTAATAAATAGCTTAGAAAGGACGCATACTCATGAAGACAGGACCCTACCACGAGTCGAGATTATCAGCACCAAAATGACAGACTGTGACAAGAATTGGTCGTAAATTCACTCATCTCAGCGTCCCCAGAGCACATTTGAGACCTCTTATCCTTGTAAAATATGTCATTTTGGCGTGAAGTGGTGCAAAATTAGAGACACCAAGGTAGACAACTTCGCTTAGAATTCGTGCCATCTTGACATTCCTATTCCAAAATATGGGCTAGCCTAACAGGCACGGTCAGAACAGACCAACAGCATGATGAAAAGCAACAGGACAGAGTTTTTGTAGCACATGTTGCTTGACTTGCCAGAAGACAGGTTTCAATTTACCTCTAAACCCACTTTCCCCGTAGACTTCTTGTAAAACTCTACCTTAGTCATATCAGAGATATAAAAATGTTGGTTGACAAGTTATCAGTGGAGACTTCAGGGAGAAAGATGGTGGCTTTTGAGTTAGTTTTGCCCAATCATCTCCAGTGCTTATACAATCCTAGTCTCCGTGCCCTTTAGCACTTACTTCAAGTGATGGGACGCAGAAAGAAGGATTTATGGCCCAGGGCCCATGCCATGAGACGGCAACATTTAAATTACAAGTTCAGTTCACGCTCTTTCTATCCTTCACCCCACTTCAATCTATGTTAAGATGCCCGGTTTCAAAATGCAAGCTTTAAATCGCTGGTTAGGCTCCCTGCTCAAGACGCCTCAACCATCCGATAATAGAGTCTGACGAAGTTTATCCACTACATTTCCTCGACGATCTTTCCACAGGCCGCGTCATTGTCTAAAGCGAAATTTTGCTGTTCAATGAGGTACTCGACGCGAACAAACTGCATGAGGGTCTGGTGAAGTTGATCCATCAAGGTGACTGGAGGAAACTCGGTCGTCGACTCCGAATGAAGGTGAGGAATTGGCGAAATCCGTACTGGCCGATGTTCAAGTTACTAATGGTTGTCACTATTCAAGACTGGTGGCGGCCTGGAGGTACACGTTCCAAAGGAATTTACCCAAGATCGTCCCGCGATCCGTTTCACCACCGAAGTCTTTTACATCAGCATCCATGAACACGAACTTGCAGGCCAATTACCTAAAGCGACGGGTGGTTCTTCGTTACAACCGAGGCCAGATGCTTTCACCAGTTTCTGCACTGGTCCGGGCACACCAGCTACACTGCAGGACTAATTACGTTGCGATCTCGCAATCCTAGGCTTGCACGCAACGTCTTTCACTGACTCAACCATTGTTGCTTTTGCTTGGCCACATGCCATCGCCGGTGCTCTTGGTCTAAAGGAGGTACTCTCAGCATGGTCTAAAGCGCTCCGAGACATCAATGACGTGCCGCCACTGCTCGGAGCTCGTAAGGATGTGCTGGACGGTGTAGGAACTGACATGGATGAACAAACCCCATACGGCCTTGCATCGGTTCAAGTCAAAGGCTGGGGCTTTGTCAAGTTTGCTTCTAGGCTGCTGTGGACTACCTTTTGGAACCCGAATGTCGAGTCGCGTGCTTTGTTCCTACCCCGGCAATTTCTCGCCCAGCTGAGGCTGAACTGTATTAAGGAACTGGAAACGGTTCATGGAACAGACAGCACCCCTTTTGTCAGCGACGGAGATGTGCTAACAGCTTGGGCATCGAAATTTGTTGCCCACTCTCGCGGAGGGAAACGGCCAGCGTCGATATCCAACCCGCTTGATATCACGAGTCGACTCAATGCGCCATGGGAAAACGGAGGAGTTTACGTGCAAAATATGGCCGGAGCGATGTATACAATACAACCCCTGAATGATTTAACATTCATGACATAACCCCCGGTTATTCCTACTAACCAGTAGACCTTAACGCCTTCTGCCCTTTTGACGTTGATCTAAGAGAATAGAGTAAGATAAAGCCGCTATTCTTTACTTATTATACTAAGTAATAAATAACTAAGATATATATTATAATAGATTAAGTATAACGTGGTTAATAAGCAAGTAAGT
>JAADYS010001278.1:0-19710 GCA_012931995.1 Fusarium albosuccineum
TCCCAGCCGCGGAATGCTTTCCCGATTCTTCCATGTTCGCCGAGTCCCCCGCCCGGCCGCCCCTCGGGGTCCTCGGGGCCCCCTGCCCAGTCTCGCCAACAGCCGTCTTGTGTCTTGCTTGGGACGGAGAGACGGTCCTGTCGCTTCTGGTTCTACGGGCCGTAGCGCCGACCACCCCGGCCCCATTCTCGCACCCGTTGCAGCGCCCAGTTGGCACCCCCTCCCAGTGAACCCCTAACGTAGCTACCGGTCCCAGGCCGCCGGGGAATACCTCGACCCCGGATCCCTGGCCGCCGCCCGTTAGATCTTTGCTGTGCCGCTAGCAGGGAACTGGCACGTTCGTCCTGCCCTGGCCGCTCGGAGCCCTCGTGTCCTCTCGGCCGGGCCCTTGCCTTGCCTCACCTGCCCTGTCGAGGTCGCAACGACGATCATCTCTCCAACTATGTAACTGTACAGCACTGCTAAGCGGGTGATCAGCTTCACTAGTAGCCCAGCTACTGTCGAGAAGCGCTCCAATCCTCTTGCTCCGATTCTCCCTTTAGAGTTTGCAGCCATGGCAATCAGGAATCAGGGTCTTTGTGCCACTACCTCACCATCGACTTGGCCGACTAAACATAGATGCAACACCAACTACGTAACCAATCAGTGACTTGTTGGACCATCAACCTGGGTCGCAGCAGGATATCTCCGTATTTCCTATCTCGAATCTATTGTACAGTTGCCTATGTGCTTGCATGCGTGCTTGGCTTCCAAGTGCTCCAATTACCACCTTTGTCCAAAAATGAGAAAATCGTCCCTTCATCATCTCTTCAGAGGGGATCCCGCCCTCCAAAGAGAGAAAAAAAATATCAAGTCGTACCCTTTGCGCCTGTAAATGCTGCAACAAAAAACAATAGCGCCCAAACTCAATGAGCACAGACGGTTCCATCCAAAGCCGTGCGTCTCTTGAAACCTTTTGCACAACACGTCATACATTTCAAAACGTCTCCTGCTTGATGATCCCTTCCACTGTTCCTGGAGATCCGCCTGTTTCAAAACAGCATAAGCTCAACACCATGAAACAGCCATCATAAAAAACAAAGTATATGGGGTCTCGATATTCGAAACCCGTCAGCTCAAGAGTTCACCACGGGGCCGCCGAGGAAGAAGTCCAGGTCACCCCCGTGGCCGTTTTGCGATCGGTGCTCGTTCTCGGCCAACTGCTCGAGGAGAGCCAGGAACGGGTCCTTCTCGTCCCCCTGTCCCGTTCCGATACTCCCGTTGTTGCTCCTGGCCCCGGGACTCGGCGCCGCCGCCGTGGGCTGATTAAGGTTGAGCTTGTTGTGATTGTCCTCACCCTGCCACGCAGCAGGGCTACCAAACGCGTTCGTCGGGACTGTTCCAAACATGGCATCGTAGCCTCCGTTCGCCTCGTTGATCATTCCAGGGCCTGCATTCGTAACGCTCGATCCAGATCCGTAGCTGTAAGGGGGACTGAAGGGTGCGCCGCCCATCGGATGCATACCGTGAGCTGAAACGGCATGCGTGCCTGGTGACAAGGTGAATCCCGCTGCCGCCGCCGCCGCGACTGCAGCGTTGTTTGCCGATGTTTCGTCCATTTGTTCGTGCAACGCGTACATTTCTTGGCTCTCGTGATGAGGTGGCAATGAAGTCGGCGTCGCAAGGAGATCGGGCGACGAGTGCGGTATCATACCTGCCGTGTAAGAGAACGATCGGCGGGCAGTACCGGGAGTAGGTAGCCCTGTAGCAGAGGGTTGCAGGCTGGAAATAACCTTCACGTCTGGCCGTCTTCGATTCGTCGGTGCCGGCGCGGTGTTCTTGCGCTTGAGGCTGGGGCGTTGGGGCCCATCCGTGCTTCGTGGTGTTTCGTGGGTCGCGGTGGATGCGGCACCGAAGTCGACGACAACGTCCGAGAGACGAAGATTGGCTGCATCAAAACTGAAAGATGGTCCTCCAGGTCCTCCGATGTTGGAGTAGCGGTCAAAGAAATCCTCGCTGTGGAGGCCAGGTGTGTATCTCATCGAATTGCGAGCCAACGTCCTCACCAGCTCCCCATGGGCATGGATGATGTCTTGCAGCGTTTCCCGTTGGTGCTGCACGGAGGCCCAGGCGTATCGGAGCTCGCTCAAAAATTGCATCTCTCGGGATAGGAATTCTGAGGCCGAACTGAAGACGTTGACCTCGCCTTGGCTGCCTTGCTTGCTGTAGTGAGACCCATGGACATGAACGGTTCCCGCCGTGCAGATGCAGTATCCTACAAATGCAGGCCAGTCGACTATTCCTGCCTGTTTTCCAAGCTGAATCAGTTCCATAATGGCATTGGCATGGAGAAAGCACATGTTGGTGGCCTCGATCTGCCAAGATTGGTGCTGCCCTGTTTCAGCAAGCTCAGCCAAGTCGATAGGAAGGAACGGGCGGTAGATCAGGCAGTGGATGAGATGGTAGATGACCTTGCTAAGGACGAGAATGGTCGAATCAGCCTGGCCGAACAAAGCGTTGAGGTTGGAGAAAACATCCTCTGTTCCTGAGGACCAGACGTCAAGATCTTGTCGAATCTTGGATAGGGTCGAGAGGGTGTGCCAGGGGAAATGAGAATCGCCCTTAACTCCACCCGCCGCCAGATACCGATTCGTCTTTCCAAGAACTCGTGTGATGTCGATGAGCATCCCCATGCTTCCCTGTGGTTTCTTGTCGCTGCCTTGGAAATACTGAAGATTCGAGCCTGTCTGGAAGAACTCGCCTTCCACCGGAAGCGAAGACGGATTGGGTGACCATGAAGGAAGGCGCAACATGATAGTGTTGTCGCTGATGAGACTCGGCCTCTTGGACCCTGTAGTTTGGAAACGGTCCAATAAATAACAAGTCCAGAAGAGTCGTCGTCGCATCTCTCGCTCTACCGGCGTCATTCTAGCCTGAACATCCGTTTCTCTGTGTATCTCAAGAGCCATGGCCATTCCAGTAGCACTCGCTGAATCCGATTAGTCCAAAGATCATTTACAGTTACCACACAAGGTTGATTCTTACTCATAAGCATATAGGCCCTCTTCCCCTTCCCGGTTGCTGTAAAGGCGCTCACTAGCAGTAGGAGAGCCTGTAAAGCGTCAATCGAAGGCTCATCTGTGTTGATTTCCTTTCTCGCTCGAGCCGCAAAGTCTTCGCTGAGGTTGGCGGCTGCTTGATACCCGCTTTGATCGGTGGTATGTCTATTGGCTTGTTAGCTTAGGCCGGTGATGTTACTTAAGAGATGCTTGCCTTGCCGCAACTGCCGAAATCGCATAGGAAAGAAATTTCGGTAGTTGGTTCAGTTGAAGCCGTTGTCGAATAGAAGACTCGTCGAGAATGTAATAGGGCTTTCCATGAAACCGAGCAAAGTAGGTGTCCAGGAGAGCTTCTGCCTGCGCTGGAGGTGGTGACAGGTCCCTGGAGAAGAGAATGGTTAGTTGGTAGGTCTACTCAATAGCAAGAGGCCACAAACCTTGGCAAAGGCGTATGCGGAGAAAGTGATGCCGTGTCACCGGGAGAAGCGACTGCGACACGCTTGGCTGCTGGCTCGCCGGCTTCACCACCAAGCGAGCCGGTACTAGAGGGTTCTGCTTTTCCGGAACCGGGTGCATTCGAAGCTGTTGGAGACGCATCATCTTCTCCTTTCTCTCTCAACTTCGCCTCAAGCCCATCCACTCTTTTCAGGAGAGCTTCCAGCACATCTGTCTTCGGTCCACGTTTCTTAGGCACGGCATCTACAAATCCAAATAACGTCGGTCAGTATAATTTCCCAGGGCCTGCAAGCAAGCTATAGGAATAATGCTTAGTCTTACCATAAATACAGGGACACTGAAAGACCTGGCAAGCTTCGCATGATGGTCGAAGCCGGTTACATTTGATCTAGATTATGTAAAGTTAGGATAGGTCCATCCAGGCAACTTGTAAACGCAGCCTCACCTTTCGCTTTCGGCACGATTTGCAGTTCATCGACTCTCGAGGTTCGTTGCTCATGCGACGGGTAGGGAGGCGCTCAATGCCAACCTGGGGCCGCGGAATGGCCACAGGATGGACTCCGGGTATATGAGGAACGTTCATTGGGTCGTATATAGAAGCAGTCATGTCTGATCTGAGAGGGATGCGAAGGGACCGTCGATATAGGTGACGGCACAGTTAATTGTTAGTAACCAAAGAGGAACAATTATCCGAGAACTAAATCAGGGACGAAGATGGCGTCCAGGCGAGAAGAGAGAATTGAGGTGAAGATCGTGATTCAAGAGAGTATGGTCCAGCCAGCATCAATCCCGAGATCTCAAGTCGAGGTGTGGTCGAAGTACGAAAGAGGTTCGTAATATTGGCGAGGTGTCGACAGCTATGAAGACTGGATGGACGAGGCAGTCTCTTGGGGGCAGAGATGAGATACTGCCGGTAGGTTCAGCAAGAAAGGCTGGAGGAGGGACGGAAATGGAAAGAGGAGTTGACGTCTAGAAGTATGGTGAGGCGTTGTAGAAGATGGGACGGGATGGCAAAAGAAGGTCGACCGGTTAACTAGCCTCGGAGGCCCAGAATTGTACGACTGACCCGGACCCCAGTCGACGGTCTCATTTTGGTCGTTGCCAATGTGGAGGTGGCTAGTGACAGGACCGGGGGGCGAGCATGAATGATGATGGTGGTGTCGATGTTAGGATGGATCATGGTGGGGAAACGGAGCTCAAGATGGGAGTCCTTCCCTTGCTGGTCCGCTCCAACGCTGTCTGTGATGCTAGCTCCGGGCAGGCTGTTACATACCAGGCCTGCACACTCACTAGCACAGTCTCTTCTTCCAGGTAGTAATTGCATCTCGCTGGCGTCTCGGCCAGCCATGTCATTGGAGCGCACCAAGAGGGCAGCGCTGGAGGAGGGGATGGACGCCCCCAACCCACGCGCTGCCCCCAACGGCGTCAACAAGCTAGGCTCCCCCAAAGCACCGAACCGAGGAAGTGCAGGCCCTGAAGCCGTCCGTTCTTGATACAGTATTAAGCGTAACATTTCCCGAGGCATCTGTCGATCCCGTCTGCTCTGCTTGTGCCCTCTGCCGATTTAATGTTTGACATGGGCCTCTGTTCGATCAAGCAACGAGCGAGATGGGAGGCACACTCGGACTCGGTCTCACTTCCAAACCCTCCCTCAGGTTCCCGCACACACTCGCTCACTCACTCGCTCTCCCTCCCTGAGTCGCCCTGAACAGCGGTCTCCCTGCGCCAGATTAGACCACACATCGCCCCAGGTTGACAAGGGAGATGCGTACGCATTGTGCAAGGAACACATTGGGCCACGCGGGTCCCGAGTTCCACGACCAGAAACTCGGGCTCTTAGCGAAAGTGGCAGGGGCAAGGTCGACAGCGTTTGGAGCGACCAGTCTCACGGTCATGGCGTTGATGGAATGGATGCCGGCCTTGCTAACCTTAGTGCCGTAACCGCCGGGGCGGTAAGGTGCCGCTCGAGATGGATGTTATCCTGAGTCCTATTCCGTAGCTTGTTCTCTGTAGTTCAGCAAACGAGGCAGCGGTAGGGCGTGACAGGGCGAGGGGAGCATGTTCGCTGCTGGCTTGGACGACAAGTTGAGGCCAGGCAGGGGCAAGGTCATGGTCTAAGTTAGGTCACTGCCGTACCCGGGTGCGTGGGTTCTGGCAACGAGCGCACGAGGCAGTGGACGGTCTGGATGTCTGGGACAGACGTAGAAGAAGGCTTCGGGAGTCTTCCATAGTGAGCTAGGCTTGAGAGGTGAGAAAGGCACCCCGTCCAAGCTCTACCGTCAGATTCGTACCTTGCCCACCTAGGTCGCACTTGCTGGGTTGCTGCTAGACCCGTCAGGTGGGGGCCGGAGCCTACTGTACTGTACCTTAGCGGACACTTCGCTTAAGCATAGCGGGAACAGCGTTGTTTGGGGCGCGACTGGGGCCTTGATTGGGACCTTCCGCACATGGATCCGGGATGGGCGAAACGGACGGCACGCCGGGCAGTCGCGATAGGCTCGCTGGTGGCTGCTTTTTGTGGCCAGCCTGAAACTCTAGAGGCAGGATCTAAAAGACTCTGTCAGAACCTCACTTGATCCATACTCACGCATCATCGTCACCACTTTCATGTTTCTCTGCCGTCTACATCACATTCGCGCATGCAGCAAACATTGGGGCCGGACGAATCATGTCTGTACCGCAAGCGGCCAAGACGTTTAATTCCATGTGCAGACGATCCGATGCCACGCCAAATTTGGCGACGTCAATCAATGAACTAAGATTAGCATTGGACGCCATTTTTTTTTGTCTGCTAACGGCGGCCAGGATCCTAGTTTCCATCTGGACTTTTGCAGCCCGACGCTGGGACCCATCCGTCATCCCTGGCCTCCTTACCGATACTACATGCTCTAAGATACAGTGCTTCTCGTTCCCCGTACGGGCTGCTACCTCGACGTGCTAGGCCCTTGCTAGCCTACCGCATTCTAGACTCCTTCCACCGGCATGCCGCTAACGGATCGATTGTGCACAGGGTTGATGTCAATCTCGTGGTCTTTGGTCCATCCCAGCTCCCGTCCATGGGGACGAGATCTCTCTCCTCGAGTCCCTGATCGTGGGTCGTCATCAACCAAACAAGGACTCGAGGCCTGTCACTGAAATGCCTCTTTCCTCCCCCTTGAACTTGTTATCGAAACCATGATTACAAAGCGGGAATGCGCACCCAGGTCACCATCGTCATTGTCGCAGGGGGGGCGCTATCGAACGGCACTTGCTGATATGATCTACTGCCTGGACGAAGAGAGCGACTATTATGGAGGTATGAGGCGGCTCTGTCATGATCCCGGCCTGTAAAAGAATCGGTCTATGACCAGCAGCAAGGTCGAAATAGGAATTGGCACGACTAAGCGCCACTGGTACGCCTTGTCAAAAACCACATGGGGGCCAGCCAGCCAGCGGCTGCAGCCGTCTCAAATCAAAACCGCCACGCCCCTGACGCCCAGCCGTCATTGACATTACCAAGACGGAGGGAGGCTCTTGAGTATTGATGACAGGGGCGATAGATGAAAAATGACGTGACAACTCCGCGTACGTTCCACCCTGGCCCAGATATCCTCAGGTGAGGTGCCGCGGAGTGTAGAAGGCACATCCGCAGCGTCTCAACCAAAACAACCGATTTTGACATAAACCGCCCCTTTTGAGATGCCCAAATCCGAAGGACGTCTCCGTTGTTCGAGACGTCTAGGGTAATGATCCCCTACTCTTCGGCTCTGTCTGCGGTATTTGCAGATATCATGGACTCTACGCAGCCTGCAGCGCGATTCAGAGTCCACGTCTTCACACATGAGCCATTGTTGAACAGTGAGACAAATGGGCGTTTGGACCTGCATATGTGGGGATGTATCCAGCATCTCCTGCAGTCATAAGGCTTGCATTGGGGTGGACCGGTGGTGAGTTGCTGTGCTGGATTTCTTGTTAATCAGCATTCAACCCCTGAGAGATTCGCATCCTTTCTCTTCTCATCCCAGGCTTTTCCTTCGAGTTCTCCGCTTGTTGGCGGTGCCTCTCCGGCGGTGGCCCTCATGAGGCTGCAGCATGCCTGGTGTCGCTGGGTGGTGTGTGCTCATCTGCCCCCCTCGCTGACGGCTTGCTCCCCCGATTTGGATCTTGAACCCGGCCGGACCCTCTCGACTTATCCACGGGTTTCCGAGGATCCCTGTCTGCCCTGCAGTCTACGTCCATGTCGCTCTGTACCGCACTAAAACTCGCCTCGGAGCTCGATCGAGGTCCGGTAGAAGGAGGGTAGGCTACTTAATCAATCGTATACAAGATGGGGCCGCGCCAACGCATAAGGTGTGCCGTCACAGCAATGCCGATGTGATGCCCGGTGCATTAGAACTTGGGCGACGAGCAACGTTTGACGCGATCCAGGCTTGAACAGACCTGCATGATGTCCGTTAGTCGGCTCAAAGACGGCTATCAGCCCAATAACGACCAAGCTTGGCGCTATGGTTTCTAGAAGCGGATCAGTTGCAATGTGCGAGCCTTGCAATGCCGGGCACCCTGCCCTTTTGGACTCCCTGTCCGGGTGTCGTCCTCCACTTTACCCCAGGTGCCCAATCCGTACCCGGCTTGGATGGGCTTAGCCGTCGAACCATTCTCACGCTGTGGCCTTGTGTGCCTGAACCCTCCAGAACCTTTCCTGCTGAGCCGACGCTCCCAAGCCAACACGAGTGGCTCACCTAATAAAGCTGAAACCAACCGCGTCGTCGAATATGGCTCAAGATCTGAGATGCTTCCCACGGAGCCCGCCTTTACTGGATGATGACGAGAAGCTTACTCTACAAGGTGGATTTGACGTCTTGTCGCTAGGTCATGGGTATCAATGTTGTCGGGCCAGGCTGATGTTTCAACTAGGGGATCAAGCCCCGATGATGGCCAAGATATGTGCGCCCTCAACTCTGCGCTTCCTGATTCTCGGGACGAGATGCTGTGAAGTGCTAATCGAGATAGAAGCGAGTCTGGACAAGCGCCCAAGTACGGTAGGAACCCCCTCGACGTCTCTCTGTGCAACAGACATAGGAAGTCGCCGTGAAGCGCCAATGCGACCTGATAGGCGCCGCTGATCGACGACGCTTTGGGCCTTCATCTCGCGCTCTGCAGCAGCTCACTTAGCAACTGTTTGGGATTCTCGCTCCCGTCCGTTTGCCGACACGGGATCGGAAAACAAGTTCGTTTTCCGTGAGCCTTGATGTGTGGCTAGTTACGGCATGGCCACACTTCAGCTGGTTCTCGGATAACTACATGGTCCGTGGCCTTCACTTTGAGGGTGTCTGAGTCGATGCCGAATAGTCCTGCCCGTCCCAGATCTGGGCTGCCTTCTCCAGGCTACATATGAGGCGGCGAAAACTATCAGTAGTATTCCGTGGAGCCCTTGGCACGTCAAACTTAACAAAGTAAGAAGACCGACTCCGAGCCTTTTCGGGTCGCAGGTTCGCACATAGTGGCATCATGCTCCACCCTAGGTGGAGGTATCCCGAATCTTTCTCATCAGCGCAAGGCCCTAGGTGCCGCTGTCAGGATCATCCACTACGGCAGTTACGATAGAATAGCTGGCTCTCAAGGTTGACTTCTTGTCGAGAGCAGGCAAGTCTTGGACCGCAAGAGTTCACGTTGCAGCAGCTGAAGCATGGCAGTAATCGAGTCCGTGTATCGTTCCAATCAGCTAGTTTGCCTCCTCGGGTCTTTTGTCTTTTTCCTCCTAGCCTCTATGCTACACAGAGGCTAAGAGAAGACGTGTTCCTAGTCGAGTTCGCACTCGTTCGCCGGCTTGGTTTCTTCCCGCGTGATTCTTATTAAGCCCTTAGGCCGAAGATCTACAGGCCGCAAGGATCAGTAATGTTAAATAGGTACATATAACTACTTCCTTCAACTAAGATTTTGTGTATAAAAATCAGTACCTCTTGTACTAGGCAATTTCTCCACTAGGTAGCATTTGGTTCAATCATCTTCTACAAACTGATTACGTACGTAGCTTCTAACCAATCGTGTCACAATATCTCACCAGTGGCGAAAAATTCCCATTTTTAAACATTTATAATCCTTGCGGCCTGTAGCCTGATCGCCTAGGATGTTCGCCAACCGCGATCAAAGGGTTTCAGGCCGATCATAGACTGGCATGACTGGTAGGGCTTAGGTGTCCCTGGCCCCGGTAACTCGCGAGCAGAGTTTCTGGCTCCAGCAAGATGTGGATTCGTACATCGCCCTCTGAGCCAGTTGGCTCAGAGGCAAAAGGATGGTCAGCTGGCGGAGCAGTCCCTGGCCTACCCATATCTCAATGTTCACCTCAAGCTCCCGCCCACTCGCTCCCTCACTTGCGGCTCCAGAACTTGATACCCGCTAAAAGATAAAGTGTGGCTATCTGTACATGCTTTGGGATCCCCTTTACTTAAGCGGTTGTGTCGCTTTTCGTGCCTTACAAGTACACTTTGGCTCCTCTCACATCCCCACACGCCCCTTGGGACTCCTTCATTTGGTATCTGGCCCTTGGTGAAGTCACGGGTCTCCGCTACACCAAGTCTGTTTAAGAAACCGGGTCTGAGGGGACTCGACCTGATACACCGTGAGTATCAACTCGTCGAACATGATCGTCACTCGCCGTTTCTCATGCTACCGAACATGCCATTGACCATCATTTGAGCAGGTTTGTTTCTCCCCGAGACGTTTCGCCGAGCCCCGTGGTGGAGGTGGTGATGCGTCCCTCTGCGGTTTACCCATGTGTGAGACTGCAGTCCGGCTCTCCCGCGGTGCAGCATTAGCACGTTTCTGTCCTTGAGGAGACTGAGATGTGGCTAAACACCAGGGCTCAGCGGTGGAGATGACCATTGCCGCGACCGCTTGCGGCAAACGGACCAGTCCTGCCCACGCGGTAAGTGTTACGGCTTGGCTGATGCCCCTGTCGGGGGCGACTGCAAAGGTCCTCCTCATCATCCGAACTTTGCTAACCCTGGGAGAGCATGGTGTTGTTTTGTTCATCCCATCTTCTCATCTCCTCTGCATACCGCCACCTCCTCGACTTTACCCGCACCCCCTATTTTCCTGCTTTGGGATCGAATCATCATCAACTTGACCCCGGAGGTTGCCACGTCCGATCATCCATCCAACGACCCAGAGATCCCACCATGGCACGCATGGACGTGGATCAACTCCCTTCGCCTGCTTTCTACCGAGAGCTATGCAACCTCCCATGTGTGCTATCTGCAAATTGTCGGCATTCTCGTGGGCCATACCTTGGCTTGTCCTGCCGAGTCCGCGTGAAGCATGCTCCGTAGCGGCGTCCTCGAGGAGCTGTGGCTGCCACGCGGGGCTAGCTTGTTTGCTTTTTCATCTGTACCTTGAATCGAGAAGCGCCCAGAGATGCAGAGTATGGGGCCCCATGCGGCGTCCTTCATATGTCAACAGTGACACAAAGTGCTTCACTTCTGGGCCATCGCCCCTTGTCGTCATCATCTCACCACCCGTTATCACATTACACTTTTTCAAGATCGTCCGTCTAATCCTCTCCGAGGCTCCGGTCTCATCCATCATCTAGCGATGTGGAAACCACAGGCGTCTCATGCCTTGAACAATCTGGCCAGGCTCTCTACCTACGTAGCCACCCAACTTAGCCGTTATGCAGCGTACATCCATATCACTCACCACTCACTCACCCCTACATGATGCCTGTGAGGAGGCGGGTGGCCAAGATAGACGGCCAGGGTCAAGACACCACCAAGCGCCCTGAATCTCACACAGCCTCTAAACCCCATCTTACACTGAGCCCACAAAGAGTGCAGATGAGGCACCGGCTTGCCAACAAGGGTGGACGACCACCTTGTGGCGCTGCATACGGATGCTGATGTGCTGTCTTGCTTTTCGGTGAGTAAGTGATGACATGCAAAACGTGTGCATGTGGACATCTAGGTAGGCAAGTAACAGGAGGGCATCGAGTAAGTGGAGGTTTCACAAAAAAAAAACAATGGCAGACTAGACATTGAGGCTCTGAACGTGTCCGAATTTCATCATACACTGCGTTGGTAACATGCTTGCTAGCAGTGTCTATAATATCCAACTGACATATATCCCCATCTCCAGCCCACTGGATCTCGTATACACCCATGATTTTCATATCACATCGCCAGCCCTGCATGGATCAGGCTATACATAGTTACAGCCCAGAGTCTAAAGAGAGCTAAATATCCACGAGGAACAGAGCATGCACGACTCTTGCCTGTGGAGGTTCAAGGCCCTTGCTAGGTGGCAGTAGTAGAGGACCATCCCGCGCGTTGCCCTTGTCAAGTCGCAATAAACCCACCCAGGTGCCCCAGTTCATATGGGTCTTTAGCTCGCCGGATCTGCATCCAGCAGAAGCGACTCTTTGTTTTTTCCACAAAAGCCTGTCGGCCGGTTCATTTCGGACCTTGGGCCAGGTCCGTCCTGGGCCTAAAACATCCAAGAGTCTTGAGCCTTCTTCCAGGGGCAGACTACACATTGTGAAGTCGGCCGGTGGTCGCGATGGCTGTTGGCGCTTGGCGCGAGGCGTAGTTGGTGCGGCTGTACAGGGCATGCTACCTCCCTGCTTCCGTTCACCGGTCTGGCCGGCGGGCCTGGGGATGTGTATCTGGATTTTGCCCCTGGACCCGGAGTTCTTCGGGTCTCCATCCTATTCAGTCTTCGGTCCTTTCCCAAGATAGGCCCGATATCGAATCCGGAAAGTGAGTCTTCGGATCGAACTGATAGCTATCCTCCTTTTCCAAGGAGTATACGGGATGGTTTGTTGTTGATGACGGTTCTAATCAAGGCCTCTCTCAAGATCAATAGCGGTGGCTTCCACTCGCCAATCTCACGAAGCTGTATGGCACGTTCTGCCCGACAAGTAGCCGTAGGCTTTCCACGGTTGTGAAAGCGGCGACATCATCCGCTCCATAGGCGGCGAACCCATTCTTCTCAGCGATCAGACTCGGATCAGAACTTCTCCGCACGGCTCCGTCAGCCAAGTCAAGAAAAACCTTCTTCGTGTTCGTCGTTCCTCTCGATCCAGCGGCACCAAAAGCACGTAGCAACATGCCAACTAGATGACTTTTATCCGCGCCAAGCGCAGACACGATGACAAAGGGAGCGCTGTCGTCTTCTACTGACCGGGCACGCTGGAGGCTCTCAAGGCTAATGAACGGTTCGATCGGAGGCGCGTTTCGAGCGAGTGCTGTTGGTGTGCGAAAGCCTATCGTATAGATCTTTGAAATCCTAAGGGCTCTCATGGCGAAGAAGACGGGTGCAGCATCATCGGACGATGAAGCCATGACGACAGCTGAGCGCCCGAAATATGCGGATGGGGCCAGGTCGCGGGTAAGCGTGCTAAGTATGCCCTTCCACCCTGCGTTGTCGAAGACGAGAGAAGTAGTCGATGACAAGCCTGACTGGCTGTTAGACTCAAGTGAGTCACTCTGCCGTTGACGGGGACTTGAAGGCATCGATCCTGGTGATGACGATCTGGATGAGGATCCAGATTGAACCACGATGGTGTCGACTACGCCAATGACGCGGGCTGCCTCAGTCAGAATAGGACCATTGCCTCCATTCAGCGCAGCGAAGAAGGGGCTGTTCTTTGTTAACGTGTGGTGCGGCAGCCCTGGGTTCAGGTATGCACCCCCAAAATGCTTCTGGTTGCACCACGCTTCCATACTTCCCGGGTTATTCGGATGCCGCTCGACGACTATGAAATGATGGGGAAGACCCAGTTCATTGATGCATTTCTCATAGAACGGCGCCTGGGGCGTAGCACCCCTAGAGGCTGTACTGTTGATCCCATAGATCTGCTTCCTTGGTAGCTGGCCCAACAGAGACAGGGCGGCGTTGATCTCAGCCGCACTCAACTGGCCTGGAGCACCTATCAAGGGAAGAAGTGGGTGAGTGATTGGCGTAAAGACGGGGTTCAATGTCCTCGAAAATTGTCCGGTCTCGCCCATGTTGACGGCGGAAAAAGGAGGGGCATCGGGGTACTCGGCACGCATCTTGGAACGGAAATACTCCAGTTCGAAGTTCTCGTTGTGCTCGTTGATAATGGCAATCATCTTGATAATATCGGCATACTGCCTTGACCTCTGGAACACCTCCTGGGCGTACTTGGATGGCCATCGGAAGGTCCCAGAAAAGTCATGAAATGCCGACATGATGCGCGAGTTGCCCCGACGTTCATATAACGTCCTTCGGATATCCTCAGGGAGCCACAGTTCTACATCGATGTATTCCACGCCCCACTGAATCGCGCGATAAAGATAGTCGTAGTAGATTTCCGGCTTGTCCATGGGAAATCTTCCATTTTCCCTTGTACATCGGGTGGTAAAGATGATGGGAAGTTCGGTCCGTTGTCGGAGAAGCATTACCTGCTCGCCAACATAGCTAAGACTTGGAACCTCAGAGAAGTTGCCATCGCCAAGAGGCTCTCTCAGTAAATCAACCCGGATCTCGACTGCATCCGCCCCAACGGTCAGAATGTCAATGTTTGGCAGAGCCGCATGAACGTCTGGAAAGGTTGTGGAGATGAAATAGGTTCTTGGCTTTGCCATGAGGGCCTGGTGATGGTTGATCTGACCCAGTGTAAAGGAAGTAAATCTTGCCAGGTCGCGACGGAAGAAGGGCGATTCGGTATAGAGGAATTCATAGTCGCAGTTGGTTGAAAGATGGAGGTCCGGGGGCATTCCTAGGTTCACACAGTGAGCATTGATAGCAACGACGAGCTCCTGGTTTCGCGCCGCCACGTCTGCCTTTGCTTCTCCTGCTGCAATTCCAACGACAGAGCCACGATCTTCGCCTGATACCTGCTCAAATCCATGTCTTATCCTGCAAGGCGTACCCAATACCTCTGCAAATACCGAGACAATGTGATCTTGTCCTGGACCAAAGATGATAACGACAATCCTGGTATCTCCCCTCGCTGGTGTACTCCCAAAGGTGCTTTCGTTGATCATTACTGGACTTTGACTCGGTCGGTCGATTTCCATTGCGACGGCATCCGAGCCATTCAAGACAACGGATGGGGTCGGCCCAGGGGGCGGTTCGGCCATTAAAGGTTGAACGGCAGCCATCTTATCCTTCTCTTTAATGCGACACACGGATCCCACCTCTCAAGCTGCCTATTTAGATGGTTTAAACAAGTAGACTCCAGGTGTTGCCAATATCCTTCACCCAGCCGAGTCGCATTACCACCAACAGCAGGCGCTTCCAATGCGCTGGGGAATATGTCGCGGGGTCCGAAAGCACGGGGCGACTCGATTGTGCGCGGTTCGATAGAAGGTCGACGTTCGGCGTAGAGGTGTTCAGAGATCGCTCAAGACTGGGTTGTGCGTAGTGTGCTTTCGAGTCGGTGGTCGACCTTGGTATATTTGGAAGAGGGCGGGAGGGACAAGTACAACGGCTGTGGTGAGCGTATTTCTGTAGTGAAAATGAGAGTTAAGCAACACAATCAAATCAAGTCGATGAGATGTCGTCGTCGCTAGCGGAAGCAAAGTTCGTGCGCAAGTTGAATGCGGACCCGGTGGGGACGATTTTGAAGTATGGGGTACGAAAGTGAGGTTTGGGGGAAGGAGACGATCAAGAAGTTGAGAGAGAGGGAAAGAAATTGAATGGTCTCGTGGACATGGAAGAAGGTAGGTAGAATATGGGCGAGAAAGCGCCTGGCTGGGACGGTGCCGTCTGGGTTATGAAATCGCAAGACGGCGCAGCAGGCAAGAAGAAGGTTGAGGTAGCGTGGGCGAGTCGAGGGTAGTGTACGGGACGGTGCGGTACGGTACAGTAGGCGAGGCAATGCAAAAGACGAGATGTCCTGCGGCGAGACCCAGGTCGCTAAAGTGCCAAGCGAGGAATATTTGACCGATGGGATGTTAGAGCCAGCTCAGATAGGGCACGGCCGGGGCGAAACAAGGGACAGGATCCCTGACAGAACCTGATGGAGCTGATGGAGCTGACGGCCTGGGACTTGGGGCCGGCTCCAGAGGGTCAACGAGACTGGTCGCGACCGGGATGTGGGTGAAACCCGAGTGCTATCGTTGGTGGAAGGGCGACGGCGAGGGCGGGCGGCGCGGGGCGTAGTAATTGTTCCACCACAGGCGACTTACATTGGGGCGAGCAATGTAGACCCCGACGACGTTCAACCGTAGGTTTGGGACTTGAGCCTTGGGGGGACTTGGAGACATATCGCGATCGACGATGTTGACTCGTCGTAGATGGGAGACCAAGAGCCAGGACTGGAGCGAGTGAAGAGTTGAACTAAAATTGATCCGCGATGCATAGGAGGTAGGTGGGAAAGTCGGGTCCAGTCCCTGTTGCCTCGCGCGCGTTGCAAGCATCCTTCCATGGCAAGGGCAACCAAGGCAAGGCAAGGCAAGGCAACTAAGTACCGAAGCTGATCGATCAATGCAATGGGAAAGCATCGCCGGCCTATGTCTGGGCGGTCCCGGGCACCGCAGGAACGACCGGCGGCAACATGTACAGCCATGGGTATGGGTATAGGTATAGGTATAGGTATAGGAACTCTGGACTATTATCGTGGGGGGGGCTTATGGGAAGGAATTGGGGGTTGAACAATATGTAGGGCATCTATTGCCATCCATTAATCCACCCATCCATCTATTGCCGGTAATTAAGCCACTCTGCAGATCTGCTCATCTTCAACAGAGTTACAAAGAATAGAGGCCCTCGAGAATCACCACCACCCAGTGTGGCCTCATAGGCCTGGCTGGTGGTACCAACAACAACAGCAATAACCACCCCAACGCGGCCGACCCATGACCTAACAAGACGACACTAACGATCCATCTGCAGTGGACGGATTTTCTCGGGGCCCCAAGTCCAGGAACAGCATGAGAGAGACAAGTTCAGGTTCCTCTTCCTCTGATGATAAGACAAGAAGGAGATGAACGAAACCCTGGGCCATTCCATCTACTCCACGCGCGGGTGGAGCACAAAAACGCCACCTAAAGCCAAGCTTGACGGGGGTGGGGGATCAGGAGTGCTGCTGAGGCGCTGGAAGTTGAGATTCTCCACGGCTCATGATAGCTGGACTTTGGGGGTTGCGGATTATCCACCAATGCCCGGTCGCCATCCCCGCAGTTTCTTCGGGTGCTTTAAATTCGGTTCGCGGTTGTTTCGAGTCCCCTCGTCCCTTGGATAATTGGCCATCCTTGTACTTGTTTCAAGGCCATGCGACATGACAACCGCAGCATGATATCGCCATGACCTATCCGTACACTGCTGAGAGTTGCAATGGACAGGTTGCATCCAAATTGCCCGTTGCCTGCCTCCTCAGGGGTCAAGTCAGTCTGCTGGCTTCGTTCGTGATCGTTTATTGCGGGGGTCCTATCCTATCCAAGGGGCCCTTGGATTGCAGACCCGTCGAGTGACATGGCGACCAACTCAAGCAAGCTCGCCCGTTGCAAACTGGCGTGACCATCTCTCTCCTGGACCCATCTCATACGTACGTCTGTACTTGGGCTAACCAAATACTCGCCCGTTGATTGGACTCGATGGATCGATTCCAGACTTGCTAAGCTTCGGCAGCAGACGGCCGGCAACAGACGGACGGACGACAAATTGCCGTGGATTCCAGTGCTACGCTCCGTTGGTGGATAACATGCAGTCTAGACTTGAGTTCCTTGTGGGATCGACGAGAACTACAGAAACCTTACGTACGCCCGCAATCTCCGCAACCTGCCACGTCTCAAAACTTTGTTTGATCTTCTTTTCCTATACACGTGCGTCTGGAGTCTGCCTTGCCATCTAAATGTTTCCAGGGAACGCAGGTTCCGCTAAGCTTCAGGATAGCTATAGCGAAAGCCAGCGCCTTGAGAAGGATGGCTTCTACCTCCGCCATATTTGACATCAGTCTCGCTGATTCATCATGTCTAACACAAAACTCTGTTCCCCAATGCCCTCGTTCAACGTGCCGTATTCCCTCGTGGCCAGTTTTTTGCCGAAATATTGAACCAAGCTGTGGCCTCCGGGTGGCTGGTGCGTGCAATTAATTCCGCGTGGTTTTTTAGTTGGTTGAGGGTATAGTACTCCGGACGTATAAACATTATGGATCCATGGGTGTTACACTCTATCTCTGAAGTGGACCACTCATCGGGTTGCCAACTTTCCGGGGACTCTTGTTACAGATGTTATGCAAAGGCCGTTTCGTCGTTCGGCAAGCTCTCCGGCCCCGGACTTGTTCCCAAAGCTGAAGCGGAATCCGGGTGCCGTCCCTTGACAAGACGGCTGGCCAACCCAGTTAGTTATCCCACGAATGGGACAAAGGAAATACCGCGGGCGAACCCTCTGAATCGATCGAGTGGGTCAGGCAATGAGAACTCTCGCGACCTCGCATCATCTTTTGAGCGAGTTGGGCTCGCATCGCTTAACATTGGGTGTCCCATACGAGCTTGTTATCAACCCCAAAATGCTATGCCGTCCAATAGAAAACTACGCAGTGCCTCTGGGACTGATGCTCGACACTTTGAGTTACCGGCAGCCTGGGCAGCGACATAGTTTCGCCGAAGGAACCACTTGACAGTGTAGGATTTTCCACCGTTCGGAGGTTTTGCGGCCCTGACTTCGTATCACAATCATGAATCTTGATCACAATTGTTGGCGAGATTGGGTTTGTAACGAGGCTGAGTGCGTGGAAAGGACGGGATATTATCAATCAAGTTTCAGTTACCCGTGTCACCCCGGCTCCCGCCCCTCTCCTCCCCTCTTCGCATCATGAAGCGAATCTGCTACTCGTCGCTCAGTTCTGGGACCAAATGCCAATCATGTTGCCTTCCGTGTCGATAACACGGGCGAAAAATCCCATGCCTCCGCCAATGGCCGTCTTGGGGCTGAAGAAGAGTCAGTCAGTTACTGGACTTGACTATGGGTTTTTGGGGTGAGGGGGCACGCTAACATGGCAGTCTTGCCGCCCTCTACGGCAGCCTTGTCCAGCGTCTTTTCGCAGTCTTGGACACACAGGGTTGGCAACACGGGTAATGCCGCAGGTCGGTCAGGGATGTTGTTGATAACATGGTAGGACTCATCGTGCTCGAGAAAGGCACCGTGCAGAGTCTTGCCCTTGTTGAAGAAATGCATGCTCTTGACGCAATTGCCGACGGGCTTGCCAGGCTCCGTGACAAACTCCCAACCAAAGAGCTCCGTGTAGAACTTCTTGGCCCGAGGCACATCACGGACGGGTATCTCGAGCCAGCAGATTTGGCCGAGGGCTTCCTTGGTGTTGTGTTAGTGATTGTCACGTGGCCAGTGATTGGTGGTGATGAGGATACCTGGACAAGATTCTCATCCATGCCGAGTAACTTGATCGTCTTTACAAGAGGAACTTGATGGACTTGCTTGTGGTTCTATCCTTGAAAGTCGAGATTCGGTACAGAAACAGTTGTGCCGTTCCTCCCGTCTCCAACGTGGCTCTACCCCGCCGCTTTATACGCGATGCTTCACGCCATGAACGCCTCCAACCTTTGTTCAACCAGAAAGTCTGATCAATAGCCCGTTCCTCGACGAATTGACCAAACATCCGCCAAGGCGTTGCTGCCTGGACATGGCTTGCAATTGAGCCAATGGTCCTGCTAGCAGCTGAGACTGCGACACATGACTTCGCGTCCAAGTCGCGCATCAAGCTTGTGATGCAACGCGCGCCACACCTGGGCGATTAGTGAACTATCAACGCCGCACGCGGGGTCAGGGCCTCAGTGTCAGGGATTGACGCCATAGTGTGGTAAGACGGCTGAATTGTTTGAATGGCGCGGGCCTTGTTAATTATAAATGACCGCAATGCCCGCGTTTGTTGGGTTGTTTGCTTGTGGTGGTCAAATTTACGGCGGTTGACGGGCTGCTGTATGGAGATGAGGGCGAACAGATAGGTAGGTGGTCGCACAATGTCTCACATTCGTATGATTACCTGGCATCCAGCCAGCTGATCAATCCTACCCTGCTTTACTCCTACGGCTGCTGGGCCAGTGATGCTCAGTGGGGCTGTCAGGGGGTTGTTGAATATTTGTGTGTGTGTGTGTGTGTGTGTTATATTTTACGTCCCACGGGCAATTTCTTCCCGCCAACCGCCATTCAGGCGTAAAGAGACGTGCTAAGCTAACTATAGGGTAAGTGGCTAATGTCTATGACCAGGTATAGGGTAGGTAGATCCATCGCACTTGTCTCAATCCGGTCAACGCGTGCG
>JAADYS010001279.1:0-14863 GCA_012931995.1 Fusarium albosuccineum
CCTTAATAGGAATAAGTAAAATAGATAGTGCTAGAAATCGTTAAATGTTTTTCTTCGGATGTCTCTTATTCCTTCATGGGCGACTATGCACGGTCAAAAGTGATTTCATCAAACAGCGACTTTTAGCCTTAATACCTGGGGGCAAGAAAGACAACGCGGGTGTGGGTTGGTTCGGCTCATTGCTGTTAATGAACTTGCCACGCCTGTTGGAAGCCTCTTTCTTAGGCTTAGTGTCCGTGTTCCGGTCTGGCCTGAGGGCTTTCGGTATGCACCCTCGGCTCTTCTTAGTTCGGCATTTGGATGTTTCGAACTTGCTTAGCGAAGCGATTTACTTGTCAAGCGTTCCTATTCTCTCCTTTCTTCTTACCAAGCCTCATTATGAGGTCTCTTGGGTTCGGTGCTGTGGATCATTCCTGTTCCGTGCTGCTTCGAAACCCAATGACGACGAGGACGATCTAGAAGAATACTACGTTGACTGGATTGAGAAGGATGGCAACATTCAGAAGATTTGCCAAGATTGTCAACGGCTGGACGGACGTGTCGAGAATCACCTTCGGGAGTGGCAGAAAGGTGGCGATAAGCAATGGCCCAATCGACCTAAAGGTTGTTTCATCTGTCATCGACAAGCTGCAGAGGGGTTAGAAGATGAGTTCGAAGAAGGCGAGTTGGAAGAAGAGGACGATGAAAAAATGGTTAATATTTTTGGTTGGAGCATTTCGTATACGAGTAGATACTGGTTGTACGCCTCAGTCACAACTGGAAACGTCTACATTTTTGATTTTTTATGTATGTTTATGCCATATGTTATTACTTGGTATTTTGGACTCGAGTTATATTTTAGGTAGATCTTTATTATCCTTTTGACGATATTGAACATGGCTTGATTCTACTTAAACCACTGATGGCTAGTATTATGATGAGGCCGTTAGGTTGTCTCCATATGGGGAACCGTGATTATCTATCATGAAATCAGAAGTGTCCGGGTCAAGCCGACTAGGACACAGACATCTATCTGCGATGGAGCCTACAACGGACTGGCGTGTCTTGAATTCAGGTACCAAAGGTCTTTGTTTCCGATTGATTTATCCGGAAATGGTCCTCGTCACGATTGGTTCCACGCCATGGAAACATCTTCTTATGATTGGGATCATGGCTGCGGAGCTTCGGAAACCTGTGCAAACCCAGAATGTCGCAACCACTATATTGTGACTGCAGATTCAAGTCACCACCACGAAACAATGAGTAAGCCATGTCGGGGTGGACGCTCATGTCGAACTTGAGGATGAAGCAGTTTGTGAGTTCAAATATAGAATTGTCTATAGGGCGGTTAAAATGATCAGTAATTCCTGGTCTAGCCCCTCGGCGGGCTATTATCTAATTGACCCCTGTCCTCTTCACTTGCTTGTTATTTGACTTTTCCTGCTGCAGGCAGAGACGTCAGCCTCGTTCTCGGATCACAACCATAGCCAAAGTCTCCGAGCGCGCCCGCAAGGTGGTGTCACATTGCGCCCTACGCTGCGACGCATGAACCCATCCCTGACCATTCATGGCTAGGAGCATGGAAAATCTTGAAGGCTTATCCGGAGACTTGTCAGATAAAATAATCATCGGGCGCCCAATTACGTCAGGTATCGCGCTTTCGACACCACTACAAAGATGACCGGTGGCCCGATGAAGCTCCTACGGAACTCGGAAGGGCCAGGTCCCAGTTATTGGAACGTCGGCGATTTATTTCTTAATATTCGACAGCTTTGTAACAGCGTCTCTTCTTGACCAAGATATCCTTCATGCTGGCCTCACAAATGGCAGAATATCGTCTTTCAAATAACCAAGACACAGAGCGCAGCACAATGTATATCTCTCATCAAGCACCGTCTCTTTCAAGCTTGCCACCAGAGCTCTTGGGAAACATCATCTCAGTAAGGTCAAAAGCAGAGTGTTAAATCAAGGTCCCGTCGTTGACATTGTCAGCATCTTGAAATGTCCGACCTCACTCAACTGCGCCAAACGTCACGACAGTACCATCGATTGTGTTTACCACACTTGCTAGATACTGTTGCCATAAGCATGCAAGGCCCAGAGCCTGCCCTCTGCATACACAAGGCAGTCGAGCGTTGCCTTCATGACTTGATGGGCTTATTGCTGTTGCGGCAGGTACAAGTGGACGCTGTTGACAAGCGAGGAGAGACTGCGTTGCATTGGGCTGCCCGCAAAAACTGCATGGTATGCACCCAAAATCTCATTCAGGCGGGACTAGATGTAGGAATCACGAGTTTCAATGACTGGACACCGTTGATGCTGGCGTCTCGGTTCAACTATGCAACCATCGTCACGGAACTGATCAAAGCTGGAGCTGACATCAATCATCGGGGTTTTCATGGATGGTCTGCCTTGAACCTGGCTCGTCGACATGGCCATAATGACCTTGCACATTTGCTGGTTTCCCTTGGCGCTGACAAGGAATCACTCGATAATAATGGGATACGGGCATGGGATGCCTCTTTTCGATATGGCGCCTGGGGATCCATTTAATACGCGGCCTGTTGGCCCACGAGACTACTCTCTACTTCAAAATCCACACACTCATCATATCTGTGCCTTTGCCATTCTCATACGAGCGGGAAGGCTTAAAGTAGGCCACCCTCTGAAAGGGCCCTTTGCCAGAACCGGTCCCCTCCGCCTTTTCTTTGATCATTCCATCACCTCCTTCAGAAAGAAGGTTCAAGTGAACTCCATTCAATCCCCTGGAGCGTCCAAAGCTTTATACATGGGAAATTCCAGACAGACAAGAAGGCCCCTCTGCGCCAGCAAGTTCTGCATGCGACGGGCCCAAGATTGGCGCATGTCAGGCAGCAGCGCACACAGGAACTAAAGGAAGTAAAATCAACCATTAGGCTCTGGAGTATGATGGATGGGTGACTTACTGTGTAGTCATAAATTAGATCAAATCCTCCACCTCCGCATTCAGTCTCCCAGTCACCAGTGAAGAAATCGCCAACAACGATCTGGACATTTCCAACGCCCTCATTTGGATGCGCATCCGGGCTTCCAAAGTTATAGTCAGATGGCTCGGCAAGCTCAGCCGCAGCGTAGTCCTCTGCGGCTCGGCCCCCAATTTGTGAGACTTCAAGGCCGTAAACGTTGAAGCCATGGAGAGCGAGCATCACCACATCATATCCTTTGCTACAGCCCTAGGCGTTTGCTTAGTTTCATCCTCTCACACACTCAATAATGCGGCATCCTAACACGTCACATACCGGAACAAGCGCTCTCAGCCTACGCCCATTCCGAGGTCGGGGCAGTACTTCAGGTTTTGACTCCAGCCAATCGATGAGGGCCTGCGAAGGCTGACCGCGGTCCCAGAGGTCGCTTTGATCACTTTCCCACAGTTCAGACCAACCGGAAGATTGTTGTTGGCGGTTCCTACCCAAGGTTAGTCAGGGGTGATGGTAAGAGGAAGCAATGCCGAACCGGTCTGAAAAGTGAGCAATGAGTCGCGTCGTGTGCTGGGGATTTTGTTCTGACATGGTTTCAGCGCTAATTTCAAGGGAACCAATGTCTTTCGAGTTTATATGCCGACGAGATGAGAGAAAAGAGAGGGCAAGGCTCAATGCGAAATGGTGTTGGGATTGACTTTTCAAGAAGGCATCACGACCCCACTTTGGACGCCTCTGCTGTCGTTCAACGCCCTACGGTCGGCTTCCACGTGGTTCCAGAAACAGTACGAATTGTGGCAAGAAATGACTCGAATAGATGTCAGACGATGACTTTGGGTTTTATGGCGATAATCAATAACCTTGCTGTAGTATTTGAACTCCGTGATATTCCATTAGTAGTGCTTCTAATAAGCCCCCCAATCTTCTGCACTTGTCAAATCTTGCCTCGGCAATGCCACTGTAGAACCAGCACAGACCCAGACTCGCTCTCTACAATATACAGACTTTTCAGATCATCTCCACCCCATGTCAGATTCGTGCTGCCGTTTCCACTTTTTTTGGTTGAGATTTGAGCCCGCGGAGTTCCATCCTTGTTATGGACAAATACCGTCCCCAGAGTTGAGTGAGCCACAAAGATATTGCCTTCTTCATCCGTGGCCATACCGTCCGGACCTCCAACGCCAAAGTAGCTCGAAAACCTTCCCGTGCGCTGCACGCTACCATCAGGGTAGAGGGGTGCTAGCCAGACACTGTTGTCCCTTGTCATTGCTACGAAGAGAGAAGTGCCAGAAGCGTCGAGGACGAGGCCGTTTGGTGATGGGCAGTTGCATAATAAGACGTCGACCCGCCCGTCAGTTCCAAGTCTATAAACTCTCCCTGTCGGGTCTTGGAGGCCAGTCATTCCCTGGTCGGTGAACATGATGCTGTCATCACTGCAGACGATTAGGTCATTGGGGCCCTTGAGATGCTCTCCATTAAAGCGATCCATGATAGTGCTGAGCTTTTTAGTCGTAAGGTCCAGACTCAGTATGCCAAGTTTGAAGTCTGCAATAATGAGGTGCTGCCGTTTCTCATGCCATGCCAGACCGTTGGGCTCCCCATCGTACTGGATGACAAGCGTCCACTCTTTTGTTGTGATATCGACTGCGAATATCCGGCCGTAGGGAATGTCGGTGAGGTAAAGAGTGTTACCGCGGACCACGGGCCCCTCGAGGAAGCTGTCGAAGGCTCTTCCCCGTTTTTGGTTCTTGGAGTGTTCTGATGAGCCGAGCGTTCGGAACGACGATGGAAGAGCTGTGAGGATCTTTGGGGTGAGAACGGGGGGAGGTTGGTACCACCCAGACATTCTGCCTTGCGAAGTGAGGTGCAGGAAAGAGTTACAGTGTCAAGTTAACCAACCATAAATCAGGTATTCACCGCAGGATACTCTATCATAAATTATTATGTGTTTGGCGCACCGTTTGTCCTCCACGCGTCACGATCATTCGCGTTATACTTCCTGTCGGGAAGACTCCGCTACCCATAGCCAGCCGCAATTATCCTCTGGACATTCCATAGCATTAATTCGCTTAATTGACGGGATTTGTCCTTCGTCATTGGCCATAGCCTCTCACTGGCATGAGCGGAGCTTCTCCCCACGATGGCGCGGGCTTTCTCCTAGCCGACCCACGGAGTTTGTCCGTCGAGCTCAACCACCCAACCCCACGGGGCATCTTTCTGGACTCTATTGGCCCGCTTTACCCCAGAATGACCCAGACGATGTTAAAGTCTAGATATCTATAAAGGAGATCGCAAAGAGTCTCTTTCATAATGTTATCAATATTCGCCGTCACCAATTTTCCAGCTTCTCCCACCTCCACAAACGAACATGGCGGAGCAAGTAACCAAAGACGCCTGTCTGCATGTTGAAGACGGGCAGATTCCCACCAACAAAGTTGAGGAAGCTCCTTTTGTGCCAAATTTTGAAGCCGAACGACGACTTGTGCGAAAGCTTGACCGAACGATTCTACCTTGGATCATGCTTCTGTATCTACTTTCGTATATTGACCGGTGAGTATATACCTATCCTCCCTTCTACTTCACTTCCGGATGATGTCTCGCGTTCTTGCTAACCAGACCTCTGTCTTATAATAGGAGCAACATGGGCAACGCGCGAAACATTGGCCTCGAAGAAGACATCGGTCTCAGCAGCATGCAGTACCAGCTTGCATCCGCTTCGTTCTACATCGGTACTGTCATCTTCGGGACCATCGGTGGTCTGATGCTCAAGGTTGTGAAGCCATCTACTTGGTTAGGCATCTGTGCCACAGGTTGGGGTGCGGTCAGCACTCTGCAGGCTGCATGCACCAATCCCGCTGGCTTAACGGCTGTGCGGTTCTTTCTTGGTGTCTTTGAAGCATCTTTCGCTCCTGGCTGTGCCCTATACCTGAGTTTCTGGTATCTCAAGTCGGAATTGTCGTTGCGAATCGCTGCGTATGCTGGGATGAGCGCACTTAGTGGTGTCATTTCTGGAATTCTCGCCTATGCGATGGGACTCGCCAAGAACATGGCCATCACTTCGTGGCAAGCGCTGTTTCTTGTCGAAGGCCTGCCCACGGTTCTGGTTGGTGTCCTGACTCTATGGATACTGCCTGGCCGCCCAGAGTCTGAGCGGTCACACTGGTTTACCGAGGAAGAGCAGAAGATTATCTTGAGCCGGCGGAACAGATTCACGCGGAATGCAGACACCGGTATCAACATGGCTCAGGTCAAGGCGTAAGTACAAAAACGAGGGCCTAAACAATTCAAGCATCCCTAACTAATGATTTTTATAGCGCTTTGCTCGATTATCGCCTGTACATCTTCTGTGTCATCTACTCCGGCCTATCCTTATCTCTAGCCGTCGCAGCCGTGTTCCTCCCAACCATTGTCAAAGACCTGGGCTACCATTCAGTCATGGCGAATCTTATGACAGCTCCTATCTATGCCACGACCTATATCTGCCTTCTAATTACGGCAGCCTTATCGGACAAGTTTAGGGTGCGTGGTATCCCAATCATGATTGGCGGTCTACTCGCCGGCACTGGCTACATCTGTCTCGGTGTTCTCCGGAACGACACAGCCCGATATGTGACTTGCTTCCTCGCAGTAACAGTAAGTCGGTTGCATTTATGCTTATTTCCGCTGGCTATACCTGATCTGACATTTCCTAACCAGGGCACCTACATGGGTCCTAACTTGGATCACGTCCACATTTGCCGGCGACACTAAGGCTGGCGTCGGCATCGGCATTGTCATTGCAGTCACCCATGGTGTTGGCGTTGCAGCCTCCAACATTTATCCCAAGTCAGATGCTCCCTACTACCTCGTGGGCAACAGCGTCTCGAGCGCTCTGACATTTGCAACTGCTGTGGGCGCCCTTGTTATGAGCATCCTGCTCCTCCGGGAGAACCGGAAGAAGGACAGACGCTTTGGAAGACCCGAGGCCGGCGTCCCCGTCGATATGGGAGGTGATGCAGACAAGGCGCCGGACTACCGGTATGAGATTTAGTGTAGATGGTTCATGATGCCGGCAGAGCACGGCATTCCAGCCTATAGTTTGCCTTCCCAGCCGGCTCAATAAGCCTGTCTGTTCCAGACAACTAAGTGGCCCTTCCTAAAAGATTCCATCAATCGCTTTCAGACCGCTCATGTTAGGTTTCATTCCGCGCTAGGGTCGCAGGGACGCGCCCCTCATAAATCTCGACCGGGATGCTCCAACTGGTGGGAAATATCCTGGTTTCAGACTCAGAAGGCTTGGCATTCGCGGGACAAGAGCCAGATTTGGTCACACGGAGGAAAGCCCTGCGAAAGCTTTGTTTCGCAAACGAACCATTTCCCGCATGTTTATTAGATGTCTTGTATAATTGTCCGTGCTATAGAGAGACTCTCCAAAAGTGATATATAGACGGCTGTGTCACATTCCCCTTGGCTTGACTCCCATCTGCCCAGCTTTACCTAGACTCCCCTTGTACCTCCGCCCTGTATATACATCCTCCATCATGAAGTTCGCATCATCCCTTATGACCTTGGCGCTTGGCGCTATTGGCGCCGTAGCCGCGCCCACCGTATACTTCTGCGGTGACAGCACCATGGCCAAGAACGGCGCCAATGACGGCGTTACAGATGGTTGGGGCAACTACATCGGCAAATACCTTACAGTGTCTACTGTTAACAAGGCCATTGGTGGTCGATCTGCCCGTTCTTACTGGAACGAGGGTCGATTCCAGGAGGTTGCCGACCTCGTCAAGTCAGGAGATATCGTTGTCATCGAGTTTGGACACAACGACGGTGGCTCTCCTGAGAAGAACGACAACAAGCGCTCCGACTGCCCCGGAGCTGGCACCGAGGTGTGCATCTCGGACGTGACCGGCGAGAAGGTCTACACCTTTGTCTTCTACGTCTCCCAGGCGGCCAAGCTCTTCACCGCCAAGGGTGCTACCGTTATCCTCAGCTCCCAGACCCCCAACAACCAGTGGGAGACTGGCACCTTCCAGCCCGCTGCGCCTCGCTTCGTCGGCTACCAAAAGACTGCTGTCGCCGCCCTCAAGAGCTCGAGCGTTACCTACCTCGACCACTTCCAGGCCGTCACCAACATGTACCAGAAGCTCGGCAACACCAAGGTCAACTCCCTGTACCCCAAGGACCACACACACACCAGCCCCGAGGCTGCCGACCTCATTGCCAAGTCTTTCGTCCAGGCTGTCTACGAGGAGCTCAACGGCCTGACCAGCCTGAAGCCCTACGTCAAGACCCCCATCACCAAGGTGTACTAAGTAACTGTACCAAAGAAGTGGATGAGTTGGTGTTGGTTGGGATGATAGCGGGAACCTTCTTGTCAATATTTGAAATATTTGTTTGGACACTGTTCATGAGCCATGATGTTGTATATAAACGCAATGATCAAATGATTCTTCATACTTCGTGCTGTCCGTTCATGAGTGTCTTTTACCATCCCACGGGACTCAGCTTAGTCTCACTATCACTAACCTACTAGATTCAACTACCGCATGCTCGTTGAGCCAGAAGAAGTACACATCTTATGCAAAGGTTCAAGTATTAGAGGACCATAATTTTAGTCTTTCATGGCCACGCAAACCCAGGCTATCATGTCTACTGTTCCCCTCTCCGTCTCAGCTGGGCTCAACTGCTCTCGGACAACGTCTTCCAAAGCTGCATGTCCGTCATGTGGTAACTTGTCCTGCAATCTGTTCTGCAAATAAAAGCACAGTTCCGCCACAATATCATTTCCCTCGGCTCCTTCATAGACGGTTTGCTCCACAACGATCTTGAGATTCTGGGACTTGAAGCCTCCCGCTTCCACTGTCGATAACAGTTTCTCCTTGGTATCCCATCCGCCGCTAGTTGGCAAGGGGTAGTCAATGCCCATAGCTCTGGCCGCTCCTCCTAGGATCATAGGCACGCCCGGCTTTTTCCATGTCGTTATCAAGGCAAAACCACCCGGCTTCAGTACCCGGTATATCTCTTTGACGCAAGCCTCGCCATGTGCAACAAACATTAGGCCAAAGTTCATAAACACTAAGTCGAACTCCTCATCGAGAAATCCCTCTAGGTCCTGTGCGTCTTGAACCTTGGAGCGAACATTTCTCCAGCCCTTTGACTTCGCTTCGGCTTGATAGAGCTGAATCATGTCTTGGTCGATGTCAACGCCCGTGATGGAAGGAGGTGAGGTAGACTGGTGTTCTGCCATGTTCATAATTGCACTGGTGACTCCGCACGCTCCGCACGCCAAATCCAGGATGTGGTTGCCAGGTTGAATAACGGGGATATGGCGGAGGGCGGTTGCGGCGATACGCCGAGACACGTCCTGCGCAATTCTCTTGTATGCGGACGCAGATGTGTCAAACTTGGGACGAGACATGGCTGTAGAGGCTGCGCCAAGAAGGTTTGGTGATTAGTTTTCGATTTGGAAGCCAAGAAATCTTCAAATGCACGATATTTATGTGACTAACCAGAGTCTCGATGTTAGAGACAGGCATCCAAGAAGGGTTCTGTATTTGTACTTTCCGTGCTACCTGCCGGGTCTACCTACCACACGAATCTCTTAATTTCTGGCCTAACAAAGGATTGACACATTTCTTTTGTATACATCCGCACAGCATCGACGTACCAGGTCGATCGAGAGTGCTAACCCCGCCCGAGAAGCCAGTGCCCGAAGACTCCGGATACCAACACTTCATCAGAGGACGCAGCAGCCAATGATTTTTGAGCGGCAGTTACACAGATATAAATCACCACGGCTAATTACGAATTAAAAGCTACCCTCTTGGCCGAGTGTTACCTGGTGGGATGAGGGGAGTACAAGGTAAGGTCACATCACTCGGAAGCATTTGTCATAAAGTCCGATCATAAGTAGTGGATGTTAGTTAGCACTCGTCACTACAAACCACATTTTGAATGGATAGGCATGGATTTGATTAAAGTATTTTGAAAATACAACTGGCATAGAGGCAAGAAGAAGCTCTAATGGCCCGAGAAGGGTGCTCGCTCAATAGACTAGGACTGTCATACATAGCACAGCCGGCGAGGGGCACAACCAAAGATGGAATGCATGCCCACATTTTGGGAACCCCATGTCTTCAAATACCGTCTTTTTGGTAAGGCCCCTTTCGAGCCAGCTGATTCTGTCCTGAGGGACTCAATAATCTATTTATTCTGATTCTGTGACACCGATGCTTTACCTTCTTAACAGACAGATAGCTATTCGAGGATTCTGTGACACCATTAGCTGCATCGGGATATATATTAACTTTACAGTTGATAAATCGTCGGATGAATTAAAACCTGAGGTCAGCCTTGTTACCTTTACTAGTTGATAGTTAAGAACTGGCAAATAGAACTCAAGAGATGCACCGAGGTGGTTCGTTATGAGAATGCTTAGTTGGTATCGCTGTGAATCTGGAATGATTTCTCCCCGCTCCCGACCTTGACCTTGGATTTCTTCTCTTTTCTACTAATTTTACTCGTATCTGAGGGCTTACTATCGTATCGTGCATGTTATCTAGCTTCAACAACAACAAAGAACACAGTATCTTAATACATCATAGCAATATAACCAATGCCAGTACACTTACACAAACAAGCACTGACGTATCTTGTCACAAGGTCGAAGTCCATGAACGGTGCGAACAAGATCACGTGCGTTGCACGTGTGGCTCTAGTATAAATAGATGTCTCTCCCCTCCGGTCCTCGAATTTCTTTCTTCTTACACTACCCTTGTTCTCTTCCGATCGCTCGCGCTCGGAATCCTTGTTATTTACCATCGTCTATTCAGCCAATCGACATGTCAGCTGATCCTGGCAGCCCGAAGCCCATCCAGGGTTTGGATGCTGTCGACCTTCACACCATCGGCATGGAAGCGGCAGCTTCTACTTGTCCTAGGCGCTCAATACAAGAGCGTCTGGCAAGCTATGGGGCTGATGAGATGTCCCCTATCTCTAAAGAGGTATTCCAAGCCATCTTGGGGGTGCTGTTGATAATTCATGATCAGCAAAATCATGATGCCAGACTGGCCAGGATCAAGCAGCAGGTCAGCAATCTCAAGGGCGACACAGAGCTCCAGGGTTGCATTTTTCAGTGCCATCAGTCGGAGCATGCTATAACCCCTGTTCAGTCAGAGCAGGCATCCGATCTCAACAGCATCTGTGTTAAGCACGGCATTTCGCCCTATCCCAACCTGAGCCTGTATCCTGGCGAGGACATCCAGAATCTCAAACCCCATCAACTTGTTGGTAAGTCCAAACCTACGACCGACAGCAACAACTACGCGCAGTACTGCGCGGATTTCTCATACCCGCAGTACTGCTCGGGATTCCTGCTATTCTCCTGCCCGCTACCCGTTCTCCGCTAATAGTTTGTTTCAGATGCGGCAGCCATCGTTGATCGTGCCCTGTCTCCATACAAACAGGCCTTCTTGTCCAGTGATGCGGGTACAGGCAAGACAAAGACATACTTGGCCTCGCTCGTCCTCTGCCAACGAACCCTCGAGAAGCAAAGGAATGAGGGCTTAGATGTACAGTTCAGGCCGAGTCTCATTCTTACAACGCCCAAGTCCATCTACCAGGTATTTCGGGAGATCAAATGGCAGTTCCCAGATCTCAATCTTTTTGTCTACTTCCGCGATGAGGACAACTTTCCCGACAAAAATGCCAAGGTTGTCAACTCCAGGAGCCTGGTTTCCTTGATTCAAGGGCTGAAAGATAAAGCCCATCAACCTGACGTGAGTTGAAGCAGTCACGCTTGAAATTGTTGTTATACTAACTCTTCAGCAGACTGGCAGAGTCGTAATCTTGTCTACGTACTCTACTTGGTCCTCTCGGCTCACGCATAAGACGAGACGACAGTTTTCTCTTGAGCAGAGCGAGGTTGACTGTCAACTGCGTTTCCAATTCGTCATCGCAGACGAGGCCCACGCAGCCAGGCGACTCAACAGCCCTTACAACAACATGCTTCGCTTGATTGAATGGCAAAGTATCCTCTGGGTCAGCGCAACGCCAGTCACGAGCTCCTTCAGAGACCTTCTCTCACCTCTGTCGCTGATGTGGAAGGCATACGGCTTGCGTTGGGAGCCCAAGATCCTCTCGATTGGTTAGGTGCCAGGGTTATACGCCCCTCAGTATGATCCATATCGAGAGGACAACGAATTTGAGCAAGGGAGAACTCAGGGCATCTTCACGGATAATTATGTCACCAAATATCCCGAAGTCAAGCCTCTGAAGGAGATCTTTGAGAAGCACCAGTGCAGACTTTGGATGATCAATTCACGTCTCTTCAAGGCGGCAGGGGAAACCTTGCAGTGGGGCCTACACACTGGACAGCTAGTCGTGCGTCCTGTGTATGAGGCAATACAGGTTCGAACGACTATGTTTTCAAAGTTGACCCTTCCTGACGGCTCGATTTCTTACCCTGCAGAAGGGCTTCTCCTGCCTACGATTGTGGTTGAGGACCTCAACTTCGATGCCCTGGACCGAGACAACTTGGCAGACATCGTTGAAATGAAGGGTAGGGCTCATGCACAGAGGGCTTTTTCGAAGAGTCGGGACAATTTTCCCTCTCTAAACACGCAAAGAGCCTCGGGTTCGCATGTTGTTGAAGGCGCTCGGGGAAGCAGTAAGGCGACCCTGAACGTTGAAGAGCATCGCAAAGGTGTTCTTACAGCATTTGACTATCGGAACTCGATGATTCTGGAACCCAAAGATCCATATTACTATGGCGAAAAGAGAGCCGTGGCGAAGGAGCTGGCTAGTCTACGCGGCCAAGATTTCGGCCTAAGCAACTCGCACATGGAGCGGCAGAAGAAGGGCACTGACCTTGCCGAGGCCCCTGGTGTTGACATTGAGCGTATCAAACAGCTCATCCGAGAGGACACGAACTGTGGACTCAACTACTACTACAGCACCACGCGCATTGACGAACACATGCCGGCTCCTGAAGGTCGCGCGGGCTGGCTTCGGTGGCTACCTGGCCAAAGTCCCATCTTGACACGAGGCCTCCAACTGGCGTTGAGGTACTGTCGTGAACAGCGCGAGAGATTTTTGGTGTATGTTGATGATCCTTGGATCCAGTGGTAAGTTACTTGACACAATGTCGAGCACTCCTGAGCGAGCCAGGACGCTCTTTCAGGCGGTACTGATCGGAATTCTTGTTATCAAGACTGCTGACTCCTTCTTAGTATTGCTGTCGCCTTCTTCACTATCGCCGGCTTCAATGTTGGGACGGTCCGCTCTTGCGACAAGGTCTCGGCCCGCAACAAGATCATTGCAGACTGGAATGACCCCACTTCCGACTTGCACATCTTTGTCGCCAACATCGACACAATGAAGGATGTTGACATGCATCATTGCTGCTCGAAGGGGGCCTTTTTCGGTTGGCATCTCAACGCAAGAGGCATGCGTCAAGCCATAGGCCGTCCGATCCGCATCAACCAAAAGAAGGAGGTGATGTTTCACATCCTCAAGGTCAAAAACAGCTACCATGACCACATCGAACGCATCTGCATCACAAAGTGGGCAAATCAGCTCTCAGCCAAGATACCACTGCCAGGCTGGATGACCGATGAGATCCGCGAGATTTGTGTTTTTGAGGTGATCAAGGCCTACTGGCACCAGTCTTTCAACAGGTATGCGTGGGTCGTTGAGTACGATGTGCAGGGGCATGCCCTTGAGTACCATTCGGACGACGTCATCCGCCTGGGTCACATTTTTTCTGTTGTTGCCAAACTGCTTCTTCGCTGCCAGCCAGAGGATGAGGAATTCTGGGTCAAGCACATGCCTGTCCTGGTTGAAGGGTGCCGATGTGCAAAGAAGCAATTCCCCACTGTTGACGACATCGAAAAGTACCTACGCTACCCAGAAGACAGTCTACGGGACACGTTCATGCCCATCTTCAAGAGTGCTATGCAAGCCGTAACTATCCAGGTGTCGATGGATGACGAGGTTGCCCAACGGCGGGATCAACAACGCCAGGGTGTACAAGCACGTGCCAACGAGTCGAGCGCTCAGTTTTTCGACGACAGTGGCGATGAGGCGGATGATGGAGACGACGGCTCTGAGCATCTGGGCAAAGATGCCGAGGAGGAGGAGCGGAAGTTGCAGGACGAAATTGACGAGTTGCTGAGGCCTATGCCCCGTGCAAACACGAAGCGAAAGGCTGGTGGTGGTGGTAAAACTGATGCCGAGAAAAAACAGAAAGTGGCCAATTAGATTGGACCTAGGTGGTTACTCTGGTCTACAGCCAAGCGAGTTTAGAAAGGCCTATATATCGAGAGAGGAAGCTTTAAGTAGGAGGCTTCTAAGATAGGATAATTACTTATAGAGCTCACTATATTATATTAAAGGACTATATTAAATCTAGTACTTACTCTATATTATGACAATCGGTTAGGTAGATAAGTATTAAAATTAGAATTACCCCTAAACTATACTTAAGAAGTTAAGTAAGTATCTTCTATCTCTCTTTAAGGTAATTACAAGAAGAATAACACAGGCAGGTTTTACATAGCACTCAAGAAACCATCTTTATAAAGATATGGTGCCCCTTAGGTAAACACTTCCACCATCTATCGCCGATTTCAACGTATCTGTGGTCATCCGCTTTTCCGACGGGTATCCGAACCACACCAGCCCATAATCAACGCCTGACAACAGGTGACAAGAGTGAAACGAAACGAGCAAGTTTACAAACCGGAGCGACGCTATAGGAAGGAGGTTAAATTAAGCACGGAGGTGAATTTTTGCGAGTATCGAAACTCCGCCAATCGCAAAAATGCGATTTAAAACAAGACACCTGTAAGCGCCATTTGGTATAGATATATATAAGCTATAAAGTGCCCCCTGCTAAGACTTATAAGGTACCTATACTAATATAGGAAAAGTAGGGTTCTTTATTA
>JAADYS010001285.1:0-24770 GCA_012931995.1 Fusarium albosuccineum
GTCAGCCTTCGGCTGAATGATGACTCGGAAATGGTCCAAAAGTATTTATAGCATTTTTGGAAAGAGATGTATTCGCCCAGCACTAACAACCTCAATGGCGTGCTCCGTCGCTTTAAAGTCCAAGAAGTCCATGGACTTTTCGCTCTTAGGTGCTACTCGGCTGCACTGCGCGTTGAGCACTGCAGAGCACGCACCGCCCCGGAGAGCAAGCGGGTCGCCCGCAGGAGGTAGCAGAAGCAAAGAGTTGCCCAAGATGTCATACCAGAAACGGTCAATTGAAGAAGTAGAACACAGAGTTAGTAGGAGTTGGGAGTCGCTAAGGGGTCAGTCCCTTAAATATCAAGCCAAAAACAACAGAGATGAACGTATGAATTGAGGTCAACTCGTTACCTATGGGATTCTAGTGGTCTTACAGCCCATGCACGCTCTTATTGACATGGGCTTTGAACAGTTGGTCCTTTAGAACACTTACCAAGGGGACGTTTAATTGTTTAAAGAAAGGTTGTACCCATACATCCGCTCCTTTGTTATTACTATTCCCGGCTGTCCTTTCCCGGCAAGTTTTTCCGTGTCTCATCTCCGTAATACAAAAGTTGTGTTCGCGAGCATGTCCAAATCTCGTAGTTCAAGTTGCTCAGCGTCTTCCACGCCGACCCAAATGGAAATTATTCTTTTGATGGTGTATTAATATCTGATATCCAAAGTATATGTAGGACTCTCTGGAGGTTTTGGCGTTGTTGTTTAGCGCCTAGGTTATATTGTCCGTGAGGGACAATGACGGACCCTGGAATTAAAGAGATTTATAGCGTGATAGTATTCCCGGAAGCCTATGACTAGACAGAATTATTCGGTCCTTAGCTATAATAAATCAGTGTACTAAACGGGAGTTGGAGCAACTCGTCATATTTCACATCGGCTGCATCACACTCCAGCAAGCTGTCGGCGAATTTACCATAGAAGGCAATTAGAGTAGCTAACGAATAATATTGAGTCGTTCATAACAACACAAACTTGTTGATAAGAGGGAGATGTGTGATGCAGTGTCCCATCACATGAGCCCTGGGGGCAAATGGCTTCCCTATAGATAGGTGATGTAAAGGTACAGACTGGATGGAACTTGTCTTCTAATTCGACTTGGATGAAAATTTGTGCGGGGTTGCTTAATGACGCATTATTCAAGGGTATTAAGTTCTTGGTCTAGACAGATGGACCGCTCGATCTGTTGGCCACAAAGGGAATGGATGTACTATTGCCGTGAATTGGTCGGAAGAAGACGTCAAGGCACTGGATGCTTGCGTCTCAAATGCATCCATCGCATCACCCTCTTCTCGTATAATAAGTAGAAGAACCGCTTGCGATTGGTTCTGGTTGAGACAGACAGGCGCGCACGGACCCTCTCACATTCAAAGATCTTGTACTCTAACAAGCTCCCTGCAGTATCCTAAATGCTTGGCGCTGTTCGGGTGGATGACGGTGGGGAACAGTAAGATGCCGGTGACGTGATGTTGGCCGTGATCCTGTTGTTTGCATGGTCCTTGAGCGAAACTTGAGCACAACAAAAGATCTACATTCTGCATATACAAACCTCGACAACTCTCTTATAAGGCCTTACTTTTCTTCCCATTTTCTCAATCTCCATCTGAAGCACCATAACCACTCAACTTACACAACTCCGCTGTCTCTTGTCAACCTTTCTTTTCACACGCCATAGCCCCTATGGGTAACTCCGAGTCGAAGCAGCCCATGGGCACCCTGCCCAAGAATCTGATGCTCCCGCCTCGATTCGAGGCCTTCCACGCCAGCGGCTGGACATCAGACATCCAGCTGGGCACCAGCCCCGGCCAGCCCATGTACACCATCGTGGTTCGCAAAGGTGGCACCGGCCAGCTCGAGCTCTACCAAGGAGCTGGCAGCCAATCGCCCTGTCTGGCTGTCCTGGAGTCCCGCAACATGATCAAGTCGACATTTAACCTGCGCCTGGCCAACGACCAGTCCTACGAGATCAAGCCCACGCACATGATGAGCGAGGGCTTCAAGTTCACTGTGCCCGCGGGCTACGAAGGCCGCCCTGAGGAATTCGCCTGGCATAGCGCCAGCAAAAGCGACGTCCGGAACCTCGGCGCTGCCACAACCTTCGCTATGAAGCTCACCCGTGAAAGTGGCCCGCGCAAGGGCGAGATTGTCGCCCTCTGGAGTCACCCGGAACTTAAGGAACACAAGCTACACAGTGCTGCCGTCTTCGGATTCTGTGGTGATGCCAACATGCTCGGTGTCGAGTTCGTCATCGCCGCCGTCCTGACATTCATCCAGATCTACCAGACCCGCATCATGACCATCATGATGTCCACCACCAACTCTGGTGCCGCCGGTGCGGCTATTGCTGCCAGCTAAGCGTAGCCCCGGCAAGCAAAAGCTCACTCGACTGACACGGCCTCTACGATATCGTTCTCGACAGACACGTACACACACAAAACATACAACATACAACATAAACACGCCGACTGGTGCGGGGAGAGCTACTGCTATGTGTTGTCTGGCAATGTGCGGTAAAAGATGGATTTATCGGTATTCTAGCAATGTCTTTTAAGTATGATGAACTCTAGATTTCTTGGTTATACTCGCAGACGAATTCCAACGCTTTATCGGGTGCGGTCACGCTTGGAGTAGATGAAGTGAGTGATGAAAGATGGTAGACATGTGATTTCAGGTATTCAGCCAACGTCAACTTAAGAAGCGAGTCTTTTCCTTTGTAGGCAAATCCCTAGCGTTTTGCTATGGCACCATAATGGCAGAGAACTACTATATCTCCACATTCCAAATCTCTAGAGTGTCTTCGACTTTTCATTGAAGTGTCTGGCGTCTAACAAAGGTCAACATCTCCTACACTGCCAAGTAGACTAGGTAAAAGGTCAAGAGCAGAAACAAGAGGTAGCTATTCACCTTTAAACAATGCCAGAATGTCATCCGCCTCATTCGCAGCGGCCACATCCAATGCCGTCCGATGCGCCGCGTCCTCGACCAGTGCATCCAACCCCTTGCCCATCAAGAACTGGAACCTGCGCAGCCTTCTCGACTTAAAGTCCACCTCATGATATTTATCGTCTTCACCCGCCACGATATGTAGCAGGCACTGCCCTTTAGCATCGACGACACCCCAGTCCACGCCAAGCTGCTCCAGCAGTGCCCACAGCTTTGACTCTCTCTTCACGCCGGCCTTTTTTCCAAGGCGACGATGCTCTGCCCGCGCATCGACGCGCCCCCAAGGTGAAGCATCACTGTAATCCTTGCCGACTTCGGGGTCGGGTAGCTTGACTTCCAGGGCGCCCTCACGGAAGTAGTTAAAGACGGGCGTTTCGCCCGTCTTGTTGGGTGCGTTGATGTCGGCGCCCTTGGACAGGAACAAGTCCAACAACTTCTTTGTGGATCCGTTCCAGGTTACAACGCCGTCACGATCCATTTTGAGCCACCACGTTCTCTTGAAAAGCAGGTGAAGCGGTGTATCGCCATTCTCGGCCTTTGCGCAAACGTCGGCCCCTGCAGACACGAGCATCTCGACTTCTTCTGCCGGATCCCCCCGGCCACTGATGGCATAATGCAGGGGAGTTCTGCCGTTCTTGTCAACCTGATGCAGAAGGTCTGGGGCGAGACTGACCAGGCTCTTGAGTAAATTCTGCTGGGATTTGCTGGGTTGATGGCTCGTGCTGTTCTTGGACAAAAAGGATATCCCAAGATGCAGGGCGTTCCTAGCCGATCTGTCCCTCACGCGCACGTCGGCGCCTCTCTTGAGGAGAATTCCGACTGCTTCCACGTCACCCACGGTGCAAGCACTGTGAAACAACGAGATGCCAGCCGTATCTTCAAGGTTGACGTCCAGACGTGGATGTTGAAGAATGACATCGAGATAGCGGTTGCGCCCACCGTACGTCGTGTTGGAATTCGACGCCTTTCTTTCCAGCACGCGGTGCGCCACCGTCGTCCGTGGGTAGCGAGCATTTGGATCAGCGCCATGCTCGAGCAACATCTCAATCATGCGCTTGCAAACTGCGGCATGGTCCTCGTCGTCCAGGTCATTGCGGCCCAAGTCGGTGGTCAAAAGATCAATCGGATATAACTCGTCCCGGTAGTCTGGATCTTGCCTCCCGCCACCCATACTTCGCCCATCTGGTGATGTCCAGTGGGGAGTTTCGTTTCCAACTTTGCGACTATTGGGATCCGCTCCAGAGGCAAGTATCAGCTGGACCATGTCCACATCCTTGGCAAGAATGGCGGCGGCTAGTGCCGAGTGATCGACGACGGCGCCGTACTGGAGCAACATGGCGTAGACGGTTTTGTCCTCGGCAGCACGGGCGAGACAGGACTTGCCTGAATTGTCCACGCTGTTGGGATCCGCACCTGCTTGCAGCAGCATTTCAGTAGCCTTGCTATTCCACGAAGGCTTGTCCATGTTCTCCAAACTCGCGTTCATAGGTGTAAGCCCCAGGCCGTCTCTCATCTCCAGGTCCACGCCCTGTTTCAGCATATACGGAAGCGCCTGGTTAGTCTGCCACCAGTGATGGTCACCACCTCTAACTAGGATGTGGAGAGGAATCTGTTGAGACTCGTACGAGTAATGATAGGTTCCCGGGAATTGAACATCCAAACTGGCCCCCTTCTCAACCAAGAGCTCAATCACGGACATGTTTGGCTCTTCAGCTTGGCAGGCAAAGAACAACAGCGGGGTTCTCTGTCCTGCCCTGTTCCGCGTCTGTTTGTTGTTTGAATCGCATTCCCGGTTAAGATCCAAGACCATCTCTGACGTGAGGAGGACGTCAAGGAGCCGTGCAAAACCTGCCAGGGCCAACTCGGCGAGAACGCGGTGGAGTTCTCCAGGTTCGGGCGAATGCTCCATGACACAAGCGGGAACGGCTTCGTAGCGCCGTGTTCCCATCATGAATTGGATTTGGCCAGCAAAGTCGCGACGTTTCATCATCTCGGCCAACCGCTGGGCCCTTCTTTCCAAGCACAATTGCGCCTCAGCTGCGCACACCAACGTCCCCTCAATACCCGAATTCTTCCGGGCTCGTAAGAGACATTCCACGGTATAGTCATGCTGCCCATTTATGGCTGAAGCAATGGCCTCATCAACCACATGCCAGCTCGATGCAGCTGCGTCGAACATGACGAGTTGGAGTATTTCCTCAAGCCGCTCCATTTGGTATGTGTTCCATCCCCTATTTAAACCATAAAGCCGTCTTCTGTCGTCGATGAGGACACTGCCAGCGTCAGACTCGTCCTCATTGAAATAGTTGCGGGTCCAGTTTTCCTGCTCCTCTTCAAAGTCAACACAGCCGTTTAGCGCCGAACCGTTGTACATATCCACGTCGACCACAGCGCCAGCATTGATAAGAAGCTCGACGGACCGGTGCCGACCTGAAGCACAGGCATAGTACAGCGGGGGTCGTCCCCGCTTGTCTTTGGCGTTGACTACTTTGTGTAGTTCTTCCATGTCCCTCTTCGTCTTGAACCAGTCCACAAGAAGACCGATCGTGTTGCTCTGCCGGCATCGGGCTGCGAGATGGAAGACATTTAGGCCTTCATGGGTGGCCAGTGTGGCATCGGTACCGGCTTCCAGAAGCCTCCTGGTTTGATCCGGAGAGAAGGTCGACGTAAGATGCAGCGGTGTAACCCCGTCATGGTCCATTCGGCCCACGTCTTGGAGGCTCTGCTGTAGCATGTACTCAAACAAAGCCGTCCTGCCTTCTCTCTTGTCATAGTGGTCGTCTCTCAAAGCCCACTGGTGGTACCTGCACAGGACATGCAGTGGCAGTCTTCCTTAGTTATTGGCCTTTCTTGGATCCACGCCCAAAGCCGTGATGTCGTGGAAGACCTGCGTCCAAACCCTCCACGTAGCAAAGCGCGGCACTCCCTCGTGCCAGATCGTATTTCCCTCGTGGTCAGTCTGCTGCGGATCAACCCCATGCTCCGCAAGAAGTCGTAAAATCGTTCCGTCGGCCCGACAGTGTCGCACGGCAGCATGTAGCAGCGTCCGTCCGCTCTGGTCTGTCACGTCGAAGCGCGCCGCTACCTGTGCCATCAGCGCCACAATGGTCTCGTCCCCCGAGTGACCCCCCGAGTCGAGGGCATTAAAGAATGGTGTACGACCTTGATTGTCTACGGCGTTGACATCGGCCCCTGTCAGCTCTAGAAACGTTTCCAAGTCCGCCTTCTCGAACCAAGGAGCCGCGTGCTGGGAGCCGAGCTTGTGCAGCGCCATCTCACCGTCCGCGTTGCGCAGATTTGGGTCCGCGCCGCTTTGCATCAGTCTCTCCAAGGGGCGCCTGCCATGTGGCTTGCCAAAGTCTTGCATCTTGGCAACATGATGCAAGACACTATTGCCGTCGTTGTCGGTGACGCCGGCGTCAGCCCCTAGATCGAGTAGCTTGAAGGCCTTGTCTAGCACCGGCCCCGTGTCCGACGACATCATTCTATGTGACAATGCTTTTAGTAGGGCCGTTTTCCCACTGCGAGTCTTGACATTAATGTCTGTCTTGCTGAGAAGCACCTCCATTACGTCCAGGCTGTCTGCGACGTGGAGCGGCGTCTCCCCGTCTTGATTCATTGCGCTAGCGTCTGCTCCGGCGTCTAGGAGAAGCTGGGCAACTAGAGGACTGCGTGCTTTGTGTAGAGGCGTGTCCTTCTTGTGGTCAACTGTGTTCACTGCAATTTAATTAGACGTTTAGATATCATCAACGGAACGACAAGTTTGGACCTACCGTTAGCACCAGCGGCGAGAACCAAGCTAAAGCATTCTCTCGTGACATCATCGCATGTTCCTCTATGATAGTAATCGTTGTAATGGGATGGTGCTGCCAAGGCGTGGAGCACATTAGCCCCTTCTTTTGAGCCAGCGCAAAAGTCGTTGTACCAGTCCTCATCGTAGGGCACGTTTGGATCTGCGCCAGCTTCCAGCAGCACAGAGATTGTCTTAGGATCAAGCTGCGTACATGATTTAAATAACGGCGTCTGGCCTCGAACGCGGGCGTTGATGTCCATCAGCCCCAGGTCGAGGATCGAGCGCACAACCTTTAGGTCCTTGGAGCCGTTGATGACCCAGCCTAGAGCCTTCTGTGCCGCCGCTTCAGTGTTGATGTGTGGCAGGAACAACTTGGTTATCGCCTCGTCACAGGCGCCGAAAGCCCGATGGATCGGTGGATATGGATCTCTGCCGCCCACGATATTGTCGAATATCTTCTTGTTTTCACCGAGCCTCTGCCATGGATCAGCACCAGCTTCAAGCAGAAGCTCAACGGCGGCAGAGTGTCTCCGTCTCTTTCCAAGTGCCAAGTGAAGTGGTGTGTCGCCTTCGCTGTTGTACTGGTCTAGCTTGGCTCCATGCTTGAGTAGCAGACGGACAATTTCGCTGTTCCCCTTGGCCACAGCCTGATGCAACGGAGGGTCAGTATCTAGAGTTCCGTCATACGCCGCCGCTTCTCCATTCCGGTTCAGAAGGGCTTCGATAAAGCTTGTCAAGCCGAAACGAATGGCAAAAAGCAATGCTTCTGTTTCGGGCGTCATGTCTTGGCCTCGGAGCGATCCTTTCCAGTCACTCTGCCCTCCCAGAAAAGCGAGTCTTTCCACATATTCTGACTTGGCCAGCAGTGAGAAAATACTCTTGTTCGTCATTTCCTGTGAAAACCCTCGCATAGTGGCCTTTTCGATATGTACGTGCCAATTGTTCGCCGCGTAATTCGTAAAGGGTGGGGATTCTTGTTGCTTCACGAGGGCCAGTTCGAAGCCAAGCATGGGCTCCCCAACCTTGACGGTGTCTAGGCAACCCGCTTGTAGGTACGAGAGGCAGAGCAACGCGAGGAGATTATGCGTGGGCCCTGGCTCAAACACAGGGATATCATTGTCGGCTGATGATCGAGTGAGCCCAAAGAGGTACTCTGTCAGGGAGTGATGAACAACGCGAACCGTCTCGTCTGGAAGCACCTCCAAGAGCGGCCCGCAACATGTTCGGATGAGACTTTTTATGGTGCCAGTGTCTTCACCATATTGTGGCTGCGTCACTTTGATGCAATCGGATATCTCGAGAAGACGCAAGGGCCGCGTAGCGTGCGTGACAAGCTGCAAGACGAGTATGTACAGTCCCTCGGGCAGTCCTGTGCGTCCCATGTGCTCCCTTAAAAGATTGCTGTACATGACCGACAGGTTGACAGGCATCGTGGTAAGAGTCTCGGTGATTTCGGATAATGATTCCAGCCCAACTATTGTGTCCATGGCCAATTTCGCATAAAGAAACAGTCCGTCAGCTTTTTTGGGCACATCGTTCATAATTGCATCGTGGCTTTCAACAGGCAGGCTAGAACAACCGAGTCTGTGATGGAGGTACGTCGAGATGTCTGGGTTTACTGCCTCCTTGCTCAGACGAATGCCCAGCAGCCTTAAATTTCGCACGATTTTCTCAATCGTCGCAATCGGTCGGCTTGTAATAATTAGTTTCAATCTATCGGGATGGATATTTCCCATCTGGTCAAGGAACTGTAGAAATGGCTCCAGGGCACTATGGTCCATCTCGTCCAGAGCATCTACCACGCAATAGGCCTTGGGGATGCTTTGCAAGCCAAGTCGAAGAAGGTGCCACAGCTCGACTGTTGACAAACTATCCACAGAGTCTACACTGATGGGTTCGGACGTTAGATTCTTTAACGCGAGCTGCAGCGGCGGAGTGTAGGGCAGAATCTGAGCAATCCAGTCGCGGAGGGCAGCTTCGGGACGGTGGTTGGACTGAATGGTGTGGCGGAAGAAAAAGTGCAGCACGGGACACTCCTCAGAGGATAATTGATCAACTAGTCTTGCTGCGAGTACAGATTTGCCCGCGCCGGGTACACCTGTGGACATTAGCCTTGGTAGCCCTTGAAGTGGACGTGCCACGCACCTCGAATCCACAGTATGCCATCATCGCGGCCATCGTGCCACTGTTTAAAGACGGGCGAACTGAGCAGCCACTGACTCGTGCCCTTTAAGTGCGAGCTGGCATGCTTCTGGAACTCGCTGCCGTCACCGACATATTCGGTAGGTTGAAGCCAGGCTCGGAGCCGGGTCAGGTCGGCCTCGTCCTGAGGCAGGATGTTGGACTCGTTGTAGTCGGCAATGGCTAAACGGTCAACGACCACGACATCGCCTAGCGGAGTGTCTAGTTCGTCCAAGAGCATAGTGAGGTTTTTTTTTGGCGTTGATGACAAGGTTGGCAGAAGTTGAGGTTGGCGTCTTACGAGTCTGCTGCGCCGCGCGGAGCATGAACTGCTAGATCAGGCAGCAGCCGAAAGCTCTGGCTAATGGGGACAAAAGCCTTGGCATTCCGGCCAGGGTAGTCAATTTGACCAGATCAAGCATCTTGAACGTTGTAATTCTATTATATTTTATTTCTCGGTAAACAACAACGTAAAAACGGGATGAACTAGTAACAGTTCGAGATAGCTACATCTCTATCCCGATCTATGGTTATAGTTGGAGTTAGTACTGGCTGTTGTGAAATTTAGGCATCCCACCTTAGTTCACTTACTACCGCAACCTAGTTCACGACTCTACTTGTGTTTTGATGGCCTGAACCGGGCCAGGATAGCCCTACCGATATGCATCTGCCGCTTTGGCCATGTAATCGAGCCCGGTGCGAATGACGGTGGGGAACCAAGATAGGCAGCACGGTAACTTGATAAGAGAAGCGGCCGCTGGCGATAGCCCTTTGCTAATGTGAGCATTATTTGCCCGGTACCTGAGTTGGCGAGTGGAGTTTGAGGAGCGTGCGTGGCGAGTACGGTGAGGGTGAAGGTTGCCCAGCATGAGGTCTGTCATGGCTAGCCAGAAGCTGGATGATTTGATATAGGCATTGAGCTTAAGCTCGAGATGATAGGCAACCGCATCTCACCTTTCAAACCACCAAATGTCCAACTCGCAATATATACCTCTCCGTGCCTCTATACCTTGATCTCATTAAGTCTGAGGACTGACATCATTGTGCTTCGCCTACTTTCGCTTGATTTTACAGGGCTGTTATTAACAAACCTGAAGTGATTATCAGACGGACTGACGAAAGTCTCAGATTCCTTCATACGGGTAACTACTGGTACTCCTTAGCCTTTGCCCATCGGGTCTACTCGGCCGTGTATTGAGTCAATTTGGGTGAGTCAATATACACAACATGTGCTGGGAAAGATAGGATTGTAGGCCAACTTTATGTCACGCTACCGTAACAAACCTGCAAAGACTCCTCATGTTTTTCCCGTCGGTGTGACACAGTTTTGATCATGCTGAACTTGCATAATATTGTCTCAAAGACTACGGTGTGATGGCATTGTGATTGTTGAGAGGCTGCTGGTGTTGGAAAAGTCTGTTTATTCGCGTTTCAGCAGGCCTCTCTGCCCTAACAAGAAGAATTATCAGAATAATTAAATACAGCTGACCCCTCTGCTTGTTGACAAGAGGGCGACAAGAATAATCATCACTTGAGAAGTAGAAACAACCCTCCGCCGTAACCGCCCCAAAAGGAGCGAAAACGCTTCGCCTAGTGATTGACTAAATACAGATAGAATAGTCGGAGCATTGGTAAAGGCCAAAGGCCAAAGCGTTGGCATTCGCAAAGCAATCGTTATCCTCACTGCAGGAAATACCCTCGCAGACGGCGTTGTTGCAAAGGACAAGGCCCTGAGACGCAGCTTCGGAGTTGAGTACGCAGTTGATATCTACCTGGCACGAAAAGCCCGTCTGAGATGGTGCAGCGCAGACAAGGTCAACACACACGGTGAGGCCCAGAGCTGTAGCATCGGCGCTTGATGTGCAGTCGGCATTTACATTGCATTCAATATCCTGATGTGAAGGTGGTTCAGCGCAGACAGCGTCAACGCACACTGTGAGGCCCAGTGCTACAGCTTGGGCGTCAGCCAAGCAGTTATTATCCTCATAGCACGCAATGGGGTTGACGGGGCTTGTAGTAGTGGTGGTGATTGACGTCGTGGTCGTTGACTCAGGAGATTCGCTGGTCGTGGTGGTGATGGTGAGCGACGCTGTATCCGTAGAGTCGGTAGAGGACGTCTCCGAGGTAGTGACGGTGGTTGAAGAGTCAGTCGACCCCGTAGCAGTAGAGGTAGTTTCGACGGCAGACACGGAGGTTATGGTTGTTGGGCGACAGGGCCCTGCACTAACAGCGGCGGCGACAAAGGCCAAGGCGCCTACGAAAAGGCTGGACGAGTGCATGATAAACGAGTGACAAGAACCACTGAAATAAACGAGCGACAGAGGATGAAGAAAGTAGAGAAGCCGGATGTCGGGAATTGAATCGACTCTACTCTTTATTTGCCCCTGATTCCTGTGTTTTCTATTTCCCGCTAGCTACGAATGCGAGAGACTATTGGGAAGCTAGTGACTTGGCGGATGCGATGCTCCGGGGCAGTCCTGTCTCGCCCTGGACTTGCTGCTCAATAACGTTGGCGCTAGACGACAACTAGATAGTGTATTTGATTTGATCAGGTTTATCTACTCTTGAAACCGCAGTTTACCTTGTGCCTGGATCTTGCGCTGTTCAAAATAAGAGACCTTCAGCTTGCTGGGGCATGGTATGGTCTTGGGCTGAAGTAGAGGTGGGTCTAGCTGACTTTGCGCCGCCCCAGTAGTCATGTCTTTATTTCGGGACCAGCCGACCAGCCACGCTATGCTCAGTGCTTCGTGGAGCCAGAATCCCACTTTTCAACCCAAACCCTGCAGCTGTGGGATGAGCATCACTCTACGACTATGGGTTAAGGAGGGTTGTTCAAACATGTTTTCTTTCTCTTGTAGATCCTTTGGTTTCCTGAGACCAGGCATTTCTGAGCTTGGAGTCGATCAAGATCATGCGCAACATCGGCCTCGGGTGAGGATTGCAATGAAGGTTTCGATCATCGTCACATAATGAGTCAACGCGCACGGCTCTATAGGTCTCAAGATCGACTTTTCTAGGCTATCATATAATTGAAGGGGTTTACTAAGAAGTGGAGCTCTGTCAAACTAGTGGCCGTTGTGGTCGAGGATTCTCAGACTACAGCATGACATGATTTGGTAGGCCCCAAAGTATTTGGTTCACATGACATATTGAATATAGTGTGAACTGGAACATGGTCTGTTATCCTAACACAACCGGCCACTCCGACCAAATCCAGCTTCGGTTTGATGAGCATAACTCGAGGACTAGGAAGTCTCTCTCAACAACGTCTAGGCATCGAAAACAAAACTTAGCCGCCCGGGGAAGAACAGAGTTTCCTAAGGACGAATGCAATTTGCTCTCTTCCGCTTTAGTGTGCACTGGTGTCAGGAACAGAGAGTGGTGTGCTCTCGAAGGCAAAACTCGCAAATAAACACTGCCGAGATATCTATACATTTATAAGATACTAGGGCTTCCGTTGACGTAAAGAGAATAGCACATTGACGACAGATACTCAACTTAAGACGCCGGACACACCTAACTAAATATATAAATGCTTTGTGCGAATAAGTCATAATATCAACTTTGTCTTCATAACTTCCTTACCCGTTCTTGGATCCTGCTAGCGTGGCTTCTGTAGTGACGTGGTTTGCGTCATGGTCCACCACCAAAGGCTTCTTCTGGACCTTTACACCAGCGAGTCCATAAATTAAGATGCTAGTAATACCAATAAGGGCACAAATAACACAAAATACCAGTGCAACTATGCCTCTGGCGGTGAACCCTCCCGGTATCCAGCCAGGCTGTGCGTTTTGGCCCTTGAGATCGAACAAGTCCATTGTATTGCCGGCAGCGTTGCCCTCGAAAGGCACTCCTGCGGCTTTGCAGATATCATAGTGTTGTTGGGGAATGGTAACCTTTTTCTGGAGCTCGTCTGGTGCCTCAATCAATAGCATCACTAAGCCCGATGACAGATGCCAATCTATGTGGCAGTGGAAAAGCCAGACTCCAGGGTTGTCAGCGATGAAACGGATAACCACGTAGCCGTTGGCCGGCACGACCACGATATCTCGACGGGGAGGATATTTTGGAAAGTCGGTGTGATTGCTGGCATCGTACGGAACAGGATCGCCGTCGGCAAGTTTGAAGAAGCCAGGCCCGTAGCCGGGGAACCTATCAATGACCTGAAATGTGTGACCGTGAAGATGGAAAGGATGAGTTCCCGAGTCGGCATTGTTGACGATGATCTGAACGACTTGGTTGTGTTCGAGAATCTTGGCGTGGGTGAAATCACCATAGATGGAAGCATTGCCAACTGAATCTCCTGATGACATGACGGTATACAATGCGGGGACCTTGGGCATCGTGTACGAAATGTTGTTGAGCAAGACATAGTTATACCCAGTATCGAGGTTTTGCATGGTAATCGTAACGTCAATCTCGACATCTAGATAAGCAAAAAGTTCCACCTTGTCATATAGTACAACTTTCGAGTCATCATAAGGATGAATGGCAGTGCTATCCTCGATAGTGATATCTACCTCTGAATGGTCGGCTTTCGAGTTGTATTCAAGCCAGTTTGTGTTGTTCAACAGGAGGTCGGATGGGATCGTATCCAGAAGCGTCGAGTCAGCCACAGTGACGACGGGATAGTTTTTGTCTGTTGAGTTCTTTGTTGTGAGAAGAATTGCATATCTTTGGGCCGTCGAGAGATAAAGAGTGCTTGCTTCTTGAGGTTCCACGTATACTCCATCTATTTCGACTATCTTAAAGGTATGGTCCTCCACATAAAAGTATTGACCGACAAAGGCCCCGATATTGATTAGTCTGATGAGGTACGTAGTGTTGGGCCTCACTGTAAAGTTCGACCTTTGAGTATCATTCACCAAAAATGAATTTGGGATGGGTTCAGCGCCACTAGGGTTATAAAGCGACATGAACTCGGCGGCAAGATCTTCGACCAATTCATGATACCAGTCCGTCAAAGTCAGAACCAGCTCTTCATCAAACATGTCTTTGAAGAAGGCGTTCTTATCATGAACGATCAATGCTTGCCGGTATCCATCGGGGTAGCAGTAATCGGTGTGGCAGTGGTACCAGTAAGTGCCTGGCTGATCGATTGTGAAGTTGTATGTGATGGATTGGCCCGGAGGGACGGGGCATTGTGTTACCATTGAAGGGCCATCCATCTCATTTGTTCCGTTTTGGAACATTCCGTGCCAGTGAATGGAGGCTGACTTGTCTTGAAGATTATTGTGCATCGTGACAACCAGACGGTCGCCCTTGTCAACTTCGATTACCGGCAATGGCCATTGTCCGTTGATGCCAACAACCTTGCGGTCTTGGAGGCCATCGGGATTGGCGGTGACCCATGAGACTCTAAAGTCATGCGTGACAGTTTTGGCTTGGCCATGGACGATTGCCAAAGCGAAGAGCAAGAGACAGTGAAGAGTAAGGACTCTCATTATCTGAGTCGACAGATGACAATTCAGACAACAATGACGATACCGTGTCGCATGGACTATGAGACTAGTTTAACGCAAGAGTCGCCTTTGCATCTCGAGATCTGCGAGAAAGTCCACGCAAGCTCTCGCCAGCCCATGTCTTATCAATCCATCTCTTGTGAGAGCGGAAAAGCCATAGAATAAAGCTAGTGACCCCCTTGTAATAAGCCCAAAGCCAAGAAATTCCCTCTAAACCAATGGTGGCATGTCATCCGACCCACCTGATTCGTCTCCAGCCAAACAGCATCTCTCTAAGGCGCATGGTTGATCCGAACACCCGAGCTCGGCAAGACACTGCCGTGATTATCTCGAATCATTTATCTAATCTGATGGTCCATGTGGAGTCTCCAGAATGCCGGGCTTTCCATTGTTATATCGACGGCTACGACGGCACGCAGTCTGTAAAGGTTCAAGGTCAAGCGGGAAAGTTTGATCTGATCATCTGATAAGCGTGATGTATAATTCCCCATCCTAGGTTCGGGCTAGGACCTTATCTTCCCATTTTCTGCAGTTGGTTGGCAACTGTCGACCCTTTGTCACGCATTCACTAACACGACTTCTGAGGGTCATCTCACGTGAAGCCCAACTTTATAATTTCGACGATATTTTCCTCTTGTGGTTGTCTGTTCTTCGCTTTGCTTTCTTACACCGAGAAATCACCAACAGTAACAACCATCGTTGCATCCACATCAGTCATGGGCAAGAGCGTGTTCGCCGTACAGATCTTCTTTGTCGTGTTTCGAGAATGCCTCGAGGCCGTTATCGTCATATCAGTCCTCCTTTCTTTCCTGAAACAAACCTTGGGAGGCCCCGATCAAGACCAGGCGATATACAAGCGTCTAATCAAGCAAGTATGGACGGGTGCCTTGTCCGGAATCTTCATCTGTCTCGTCATCGGAGGCGCCTTCATTGGTGCTTTCTATGGTCTTGGCAAAGATATCTGGGCCAAATCTGAGGATCTTTGGGAAGGAATCTTTTATCTTATCGCCGCCATCATCATTACTGTTATGGGCCTGACCTTGCTACGAGTCAGCAAGATGCAACACAAATGGAACATCAAGATTTCCCAAACCCTAGCTGAAAAGCACAGCACGAAGCCCACAGGCTGGCTCGGCAAGGGCCGAATCGGCAGCTGGTCGCGGCGTCATGTCATGTTCATCCTGCCCTTCATCACTACTCTCCGTGAAGGAGTTGAGGCTGTTGTCTTTGTGGGTGGCGTGTCCCTTGGTCTGCCTGCGACATCAATTCCCCTCCCTGTTGTTTGTGGAGCTTTGGCCGGTATTCTGGTTGGCTTCTTGATCTACCGTGGAGGAAACGCCATGTCTATTCAGATCTTTTTGACCGCCTCCACGAGCGTTCTGTACTTGATGTCCGCTGGCATGTTCTCCAAGGCCGTCTGGTTTCTTCAGTATCACCAGTTCGCTCAGAAAGTGGGCTCGGATGTCGCCGAGGCCGGAAATGGGCCTGGATTTTACAACATTCGAGAGACAGTCTGGGATGTCAACTGCTGCAATCCCGAGACTGATAACGGCTGGGATGTTTTCAACGCGATCCTCGGGTGGCAGAATTCAGCCACGTATGGCTCTGTCATCTCCTATTGTGTTTACTGTATCTTTCTCACTATCGTTATCCTGGGTCTGTTGTACGAAGAGCGTACTGGAAGCCTTCCATTGAAGAAACAGACTTTGACTATACTTGAGAAAGTACCTGGACTGAAGGGCTATGTTCAACACAAGAGAGAAAAGGACTCACAAGATACGGACGAGATGTTCCGTCGTGCACAGGAGCAGACGAGAGGTGTCCATGCAACTCACAATTAAGGTATCTCGAAATCACTTGGGCCCTGCTACGAGTTAGCGGTACGTAGTGCAGGGGATTTAGACCGAGTCTGTATCCATTTGAGCTGAGTTTGTTGAAATAATTAAGTGATGGTTTCTTCTACGATCATTGGCCACTGGATGGAATTGGAGTCATTGATGGTTGGCGGGATAGTTATGAAAAGTGGGAAAAGACGAATACGTTGATATCAACCAGAAATGGCATCGTTTTACTAAAAGTAATATTGTACGTCTCGCTAAGCCGCCTACATAAATCCTACAGTGTTCCTATTCATGATGACGCAACCAATGCCTTCCGCCACCAATGGCCTTGCCTGCATTTTCTCATAGCCGTAAGATGAGAGAATCAGCTAGCCCAAAGCGCAGAAACCTAGCGCTCTTAAGGTTAGGGTAAAGTACATAAGCATCAAGTGCATCACTTGACCTGTTCTTCTTTCTTCATCTCAACCCAACTTAACAATCTTGCAACATGGGTGGCGTCGCTTCAGTGCCCAGCGACCGGACGAAGCCTCTGAAAGTTATTGGTGCAGGGTATTCCAGAACCGGTACCTTGTCAATGGCAATGGCTTTGGAAAAACTTCTCGATGGCCCGGTGATGCACGGTGGCTCACAGCTACTTGGTCGAGATGACGGTAAGCTGACATGATGGTATCCGATACGATCTAATCTCTGAAGCCTACGTCAAACTCTGGTCCGATATCTTCGCCGTCCGTCACGACAAGCCACGTCTTCTCAAACTACTCCGAGAGGCGACCGCGGGCTTTGTCGCCATCACAGACGCCCCAGGCAATTGCTTCGTAGCCGAACTTCTTGAGATCTACCCAGATGCAGAAGTTGTCTGCGTCCGCAGGGATCGGGGGCGATGGTGGAAGAGCTGGGAATCTGTGACCAAGCAAGCGGGGGCCGGCTTTCTAAACTGGTTTCTTATGCCGGTTCCGGGGAAGCGGTGGTATCCAAAGCTTGTCACTCAGTTCCTGGAACAGTAAGAGCTTTATCTCACGTGGAATGCCACTGACTTGGATCAGGCAAGAGGAGAAATGGGGACCGATGGCAGCCGGTAAGCGTAGAGCATCCGAGACATGGGCTGTGCTAATTCGAAAGACCGAATGGATGAACATAACGCATACGTGGAAGAGGTTACACCGCCAGCCAAGTTTCACATGATGGATTTAAGTGAAGGATGGGCACCGCTTTGCAAAGCTGTGGAAAAGCCTATCCCAAATGACCCTTTTCCGAGAGCAAACGACGCGGAAGCAGTAGATGGTGTGGCAGGTCAGATATTCATTGAGGCAGGGTCAAGATGGGCTATAATATTTTTAATCGTTGGGTTCTCAATCTATCTAGGCTTGGGCATATTCAGACCATAAACACACCGTAGCCAGCACGGCTGATACAAGAAACAGAGAGGGATATTAATACCACGATACTATTGACGCCGAAAATGAACCGGGATAAGACTTATTAAAGACGTCCATCATAACTAGCTGTATCTCACCCTCGTTTTGTTGATCAAAGGCTCCGAATTCCCGACCGTGCCCTGACCTTGTAGGATCCGATCACATCAGCTAGGTAATTCGGGTAAACGAGAGCCGCTAACGTTTTGATATAGCTAGAGAAGTATTGTTCTTATCTTAGAAAACGATTTATAAACAAATCCTCTCCTAATTCGAGGATCAATAGTAATTGTTATATTAATGAAGCTGTTCTTTTATGTTCTTTTTTTTTTTCAAATAACGTGGCCCTACACATTAAGGGAAACTTCTCCTACAACGACTGTAGTGTTTCTATAGGGACGTAAGCTTTCTGTCTTAGCTTTAGTGTCAGTTCAGCGCAGACTTACCCTAACAGTTCTCTTAGCTTGAGATACATAGCAATTTCCAAGAGCCTTATGGTCACTAAAACAGATATTGCTGGTCTCTGTGAGTCATTTCTGTGTCGTATATCATTTTCGAGTTTTCGAAAGTGTTGCACAGGTGTCAAATAACCGCGAACAGACAAGAACGGAGGAAGAGGTTGTTTGTTTTGCAAGGCAGAACTCATCTGACATAGCAAGAGAACACTCTCGTAACCGTGAATGTTGGAGAGCTCTGAAACAGTTGCAAAAGTCGCTCCAGACGGTATGGTAGGTTCTTGGTCTGAAATGTCACCATCAAATGGCGTAGAGAACCCGACGTGAGCCATTAGAGCCAAGATATCCAAGGTTTGCTGAGACAAGGATGTCATCTCGTTGTATATTGCCAAGGGGGAACCTGCCTCCTATTGGAGGCTCGTACTTGGCATAGTCCATGTGTGCTCGGAGGCTGGTAAAGATGTGTAGTTGTTGACGATATAGAGTTGCTAGAATCATCCTCGAAGGTGAATCAGGCCCAGTTAGAATTGGCGATAGATCATTGCTCTCTTGCATTGACCCCCGGGAGGAGTTATGCACATGACTATAAAATCTGGCAAGGTTAAAGAGAGACTGTCCAACGAGCCCCGGGACCTTGGACTTGGCGGTAATCGGATACGGAAATACAACCCAGAAGAAAGAGACTGCGCAACCGATGACGACGCAAGCGAGCTTGTAGGGACCAAATAGATAAATGGGATAATATGGTTGTCCTGCGGATTCAGCCCTTTCCTTGCCGAGCTTTTTAACCTGGAATCTGCATTAGCTGGTTGTATTCTCACCAGCGATCGTCGGATGATACCTGGAGTTCATAGCCGATAATGACATTTAGCGTGACAAGTGCAATCATTGAAGGTTTGAAGTACTGCGGTTTCTTAACGTAGAAGTAGTACTATCAGGCAATTAGTCCATTATTACATCGTGGAAATGGGGATCATCAAACATTTACTCACCTCGATGACGTTTGCAATGAACAGTAGAACAATCACACCGGCAGTGTTTCCAACAACTATGTACCAAGCAGCAAAGCTTAGCGCAAGAGAAACGACGGTAGCCATGATTCGAGCAATGAAACCCGAAGCAGACTGGCCGCTCGTCGCGCCCATGCCGATGACAATAACAATCATTGCCCATACGCCTCTCTGCCGGATGAAGAACGCGTATGTGTCTGCCAAGTAAGCCACAATGGCAACTGAAAAAGACGCCACTGCCACTCGCAGACCGAACACACTCAAGTCGGACCCTAAAAGATGTGGGATGATGCGGAAGTGGCCGCTTGTTCTTTGCCAAGCGTTGTCCGGCTCCATGTGTTCTGCGTTGATGACCTTGCTTCCGTCGGGAGCTTGGCGAGCTTTCCTTAATGATTTCTTAGAATCGGAAGCTTCTGTCTTCAAGCGCGAGACGCGGAAACTGAACAGATGCTCGGGATAGATAAGTCGGCGCCCTGCCATTGTTCCGTCCTTGGTTTTGGAATGGGCAAAGGATGCCAGAGCAAGAGTAGCTTCAAGGACCATAGCATGCATGGACTGAATATACAGGGCTGAGGGATGTTGTTTAGAAGTATATGAGGTATCCGTGCTTTCGTTCTCATCGTTCCATCCCACCTTTCGTGCTTCTTCAATAAGCCGTTTAATCTCGTTGAGAAGGGTCAAACCAGACTCTTGGTGTGATATCGAGGTTTGATGAGATGGGTTGATACACTCTCCAATCTCGAGCTGCGACATTGACAACCGTAGTCCATCGGTAAACAAGCCATGGGCGGTTGATAGATTTGCGTTGATCGAGGATATTGTTCGCTTTGTCTCGTCAAGTGCAGCAGCCATGTACCGGGTTTGTTTCCCAGATTAAACCTTCTTGACCTAGTTTGTCGACAAGGTCGGGAAATTCCGCTAAACCAGAAAGCGGCCTAAGAAGGTGTCGTAAGAGGCGAGCCACATGTTCAATGTCAATGCCGCTTAGTTTTCCGAAAGCGATCTCGTCCATGACATACCGCATATTTCCTTCGATATTGTCGAGCAAAATATGCAGCTTCTTGACGGACGCAGCAAGGTTCGTGCGGTCGGCCTCAGCATTGCCGTTGACTCTGATTCTCGCATCATTTGGATCGCCCAGGGACGGAGGTGCCTTTTCTGTAATATTCTGCATATAAGCACAGAAATGGGCAGATACATCTTGCGCTGTCTTGGTAAATTTGTAGACGTCATCAAGGACAATCTGCCGGCAAGTCATGGGAAGAACGAACAATGAAACGGCAGTGGCCACAGCATAACCAATAAGAAAGGTTTTCAGAAGGCGATTGACGAATTCAAGCGCGTCCGAAGTATTTTGAAAGGCACCGCCTCTGGTGAGAGTCACTACAACAAAAATGGAGAATGCAACCATCGGATCCTGAAGCTCGCTTGGACGCCATGCTCGAATGCCGTTAGCGACCCTGCCAATGCATTAGTGGATAATCGTGACATTGGTATGATGGGCAGAACTGAGCTAACCATATCATTACAAAAAGCCAAATACCGCTAACCGCACTGGCTGTGCTGTCATATACTCCGAGTCCGGTATTGACACCATCTCCGGTGCTGTGAGATCCTCTCGCCTTGATCGCTGTGTAACAGGCGAGACAGCACAAAGCAGCGGCCATGCATGAGGCCAAAAGCGCAAAGAAGAGGATCTTGAGATACTTTGCACGTGGGAGCAGACATTGTGCTGACACGGAGATGAGGGTGGCGAGGTAACCAGTGGTGACGGTAATGTTGGCTACGGCGGTGCTCTGGTGGCTGGAGGCATTGTCAGAAGAAACTATGACGTGCGAGGTGTATGGTATGCGACTTGCATGGAAATAACCAAGACTGGTGTTAGCGCACCCTTGGCAAGCACCAGTAATGACCACAGATCAAGGTCCAGTCTGGACATCCACTTCTTTGGGTTCAACCATGACTGGGATGATGGCTCAGAGCCTGCATCCTCGGTTCTGTCTTTGGCCTCTGCCATCACATCGGATCGTAGATCATGGGCTGATTGAAGCCAGGTTCGATAAGAAAAGAGTTTTGAAAGGAGAAAACTACAAAGGTCCGGCTGAAAATTTTAGTCGTGCGAATTCCGTGATGGTTGTCGTCATCCCGTAGTCAGAGTTTGGACGGAACTCGGCTCGGCAGTTGTGCCGGATATACGGATATAGTTAAAAAATATAGTAGATTGACATAGGAACAGGTTATATCTAGAGAAATAAGGTAGTATATACCTGTTTATTAAGGCGTTCTTCATTTAACTACATTAGCCCATTGTCAAAGGGGGTTAAAGAATCCGGCTATTTACATACATCCCGTATTTAGTACACACACTTTTGCGCCTGTCTGTTAAAATACCAAGACATTTCTGCTGCGGGAAAACTGAACGAGTTTTAAAAACTAATATAACTAGCAGGCAATGAGACCATCTATCAACTATATCTAGATTTTTTTAACCCCGATGAGCTGAACAGCCACCACCACGTAATCCTCACGAAGGACCCCGCGATCGATACGATCAATAAAGACTTTGAGCCCCGCTGCCCTATTCCTCTTCTGAGCCTGCAGCGGTAATTTAACAGGATTCTCCCCTACGCAGTATCCCCAAGCTGGACTCTGCTTCCCATCCTGAGTAATAAACTGCAGCCCCGTCAAAGCACCATCATCATCAACCCACAGCTGGACGAACTTGAGAGATCCCTCAGCGTTCCAGCTGTCTTCGATGTAGTGCGGACGTTCCTGAAGCTCTTCATCGCGCTGTGAACCTTCTGCGCACCAACACCAGTAGTGGCCATTACGGCCGTGGGTATCTCTTGGCGAGGAAAACTTGGTTGGGCCGATGGACGATGTCGTCTGGTCATCGGAATATTTGAGAGAAAGGGAGACCAGAGGAAGCTGGGAAGACGTGGTCCCGTGGCAAAGGGCCACTTTGATCGATTCGATAGGTCTGCTGCAGTCGAGCCATGACACGGTGGCCTCATCGTCCGGTATGTGACGACTCACTCTACGGCCCTCGGGTGTAAATTCGCGTTGGCCAAAAATGGGACCGATGTCTCTGGCTGCTCTTGGAGGGAAGGTTGGAGTCCAGTGTCGCCCCTGCTCGTCCTTGACCGTCTCGGGTATCCTAACAGGAGTCCTGAACTTGCGAGTAAAAGTGCCAACAGCAGTCAAGTCTGTGCCGGGAGTGTGTCGGTTCGACCAGTGACAGTAAATGCCCATGAGAGGACCGGGATGAGCTTTCGGTTGTCTTGGATTGACTTTGCTCTCCCCAACTATCAGGTTCCGTCCTCTGTTGGTGAGAAAGCGCATACCGCGCACAACGTCAGATATGCTCACGTAACAGCGGACGATTCTTTCGCCTCCACGGCCATCGATGGAAAGATATTGCATGGCATACGGGTGACCGATGGAGCGAGTCCACTTTTCATGTCCATTGTCCAGGCAGAGCTCGAACCCTCGGAGCTGTGCATCGACTCCAATGGCAGATATCATGTCCAGGTCGCGCTCCGTGGTACCAAATATGAGCGGCTCCATGAGGAGATCGTCCGTATTCAAGTTGGGAGACATATATCCGTTCTGACTAGACAAGATCTCGAGCTCCCTCGGAGGTAGTCCGTTCTTCCATAGGTGGCCTGTAGTCTCAGGCTTGTTGTACGGGACTGGGTCACCGTCTTCATCCAAAACCTTCTGAGGCTCCAAACGATGAATGCTGTCTTCAGGTGCCTTTTTCATGGGCTGAAATAGCAGGGAGAGGTGGGAAATGGGTTTACTAGGAGCCCAAGAGACTTGGAATCCGATAACGAAGTGGCCAGGATCAGGGAAAATGACGCGCGCGTCGCCTTTGAGCTGGCCGACTTGGACAGGATCCCCTTCCGAGAAGATGAATTGGAGTCCGACTACTTTGCGTGTGATCTTGTCGAGATCGCTCTCATCGATTTCGTCCTGGCTCGTAATGACCAATTCGGTGATCCACGCCTTCTTTGGAATCTGTACCGTCTCACTCGTTGCAAAGATGTCTTGTGAACCAATTGCTCTCCGTGTCCCCCAAATGGTAGGATATGATCCAATGCCAGCAAGCTCGCCATTTCTGGACCAAAAGACAGAAATTACCGGCTCGGCACTGCGTATGTCTTCAAAGGTATGTATGAGACCAATGGTTGACCAAATGCGCCCACTGTCGCGGGGATATCTCAAGAGCGGTTGAATAGTGTTGTTGGCCTTTTCAAGGACGGGGGATTTATGCTTTAGCTCAGCCGCATGAGCAGTTTTGCGAGGCCAGTACTCTTCTAGAATTCGAGAGCACATTCCCCAAATTCGGCAACGATTCTGAAGTCCCGCAGTGGTGAAAGGATGGCGCCCATCTTGTCCTTTGCCGATGGCTCTCATGGCTTTGTAGAGTTTGAACCAATTAGTTCCGGAGCTATAGAGGTCGTCTGCAGAGGGTAAGTATTCGAGCACCCACGGCATTTCAGAAAGAAGTTTGTTCTTCCAGAATGCATTATTAGAGGACGTCTCTGTCACGGCAGTCCTAGAAGATGCTGTCGTAGTCCAGAGATTCTAGCATGCTAGACATGAGTTCGCCTGGAAGCGAGTTGAGTGCGTCTTTGTTTGTGTCATCTTTCTGAGGAGAGACAGCAAAAGATTCATCGGACTCTTGGAGTTTTGAATCTGCCAAGATCAACTCCATGAACTCCTCGACGCGCGGGATATTGGTTGGTGAGGCAACCAAATATTCCATACCGCCAATCCTCTTCCAGTGCTCACCCTGGCAGGTGGATGCATCACCATAGTCATAGTCAAGCGCCAAAGCAACCCCGTCGGGGCAGTGAGATCTCAAGGTCTCGTATATGACATCCAGGGTGATATTGCGCGGGGCTGCGACTTTCTTGAGAAGATCATAACAGTCGTCATGGAGGGGCACCAAAACGTCATGCGGTTCGGTCCAGTCGTATCTGTGTGAATGCGAATCAGTCATACTGCTGCTATGTGAATAGTCCTAGATTACCCACACTCGGAGTTCAGAATCTGAACCCAGTTGCTCTTCTAATTGCATGTTTGCGGCGACGGGCTCATACCAGTTATAATCCCGATAATTTACAGGACCGGTGAAGAAAGCCTCGCTATCGAATGTTAAAGCTCTGGTCACCAAGATTCGTTCAAGTCTGGTGCTTACGCATCTCGTTGACGTCGTTGGGAGGCCTTAGCAAGGATGTTTACTCTATCCAGCCATGCTGCGCTTTCGTCGGATACACGACTAGTATCATAGGAATCGATGTCGATGTCATGCGCTGGTGCACCGCAGATGGCACAATATGCGTCATTGCTGCTCATGGTGATGACAGTATGGTGGAATCAAGGTTGAGGTAAGTATGGCTGTCAGCGAAATGTAAGTCAATATCTGCCTGAGGGTTGGGGTCTGTTGAGATCTTGTTGTGTAAAACCTGTGTTCCTTGGTGCGAATGCTGACGTCTCTCCCCGCAGCTGAAAAAGGTTAATCGATATTGATGTCTGCCTGAGGCATAAGCGGCAAAATCTCGGAGCACAACTTTGTAAAAGAACTTAAATATGAAAATGCACGTATATTATTTACCCGTTGGCTCATGT
>JAADYS010001286.1:0-18007 GCA_012931995.1 Fusarium albosuccineum
TTATATCTAAGGTATATTTAGCTAAGACGCATTATAGGTCCTTATGCCGCTTCTTATGTATATATAACCTCTCTGGTTCAATAGTATATATATATAAACCTGTCACGTGATGGTCTTCTTCCAAAGCTGCTCTCCTGTCTCATAGCTGTGCTGTAGGGTAATCTCCATAAGCGCTCGGTGGACGCCTGCACGAACAAGACATTGCAGCGGGTCCGACGCCAATGCCTTATGTCCGATCAAACCGTTTGCCAAGCCAACTGAAATGGGACCAAATTAATCCAGCTGCCAGAAAGAGCCTAGCAATTTGGGACAGCGCCTAGACCCAGTGACTCAGAAAAGTTTCAACAGAGACGGACCGTCGGTCTGATTATCGCGTTGGGTAGTTGAGTAGTGGTTACCAGCGCCATGGGACAAGACGGAACAGAGCCTTGCACGCTGGCAGACTGACCGTCACGCTCTAGTTAACAGGTTCACGGTATTCAACTTGTCTATTACGTCCCCTGACGCGTGCGTTGTTCGCGACGTGCTGACGGCCCTCACCTCTGACCCATCGCCAACCTCGCCCGATGCGCTCTTTTAAACGTAGTCGGCTGACAGCGAGATCTCAAATGCTAACCAACATGTCGGCCGCTTCTACTTCCGATCTAGTCCAGGGGGTTCAGGCTCGCTAAGCGATCCCATGTGCTGTTCCTGTCTCACTGCGCCACAAAAGACCCTGTTCCTGGGCTAACCGCTTGTAGCAAAATGAACGACACTGCTGTTAGTATCCACACACAAACCATGTGAGATTACTAACACCCATGTGAGACGCACTGGAATCTTACCATCCAACACCAAACCGATTCGAGTTCTAGACCATCCGCTTGGCGACACTTAGGCCAATGAGGAAATCACCGGGCAGGGCAGGGAGCCCCCAGCGGCCGACTGCTAGACTCTGACAGGCCAGTTGATTCGAGGTGGAAAGAAGGCAGAGTCACATTCGCCAGAGTCCGGACCGACAGACTCTCCTCGGGTCCGTCTTCACACTCACCGCGACGCCTGGATTGGACAGAATTAGAGCCCGAGATTGGGGAAACGCAGGGTTGAGCAGCCCTACAGGCAGACCCTGCGCTAGCCAGGGGGTTTTGGGACTTGAGGATCCACGGATGCGGCCATAAGCGGGCTCTCGCATGTCGGCCCTCGTTTCCGCCGCCAAATCCAAGACAACCTACACATGCCAGGCTACGCCTCTTCCATCATGGGCCGAACAGGTCGAAGCCACTCGACGCCATTCAAAAGAAAGACGGGCGGCTAGTCGTTGTTGCGCCTCTCTCACCCCGTCTCTCCCTCACACTCCCTCTTTTTGCCCACCAGTCGCTCTTTATCGCTGCAAGAGGCTGTTACGCCCAAGATGGGTTCTGGAATCCATTCCTCGTCACTCTTGATGTTTCTTTTTTATACATTCCTTTCTCTCTTTTCCGTCCTCGCCGTCGCCGCTGACGAAGACGCTTCCGCAAACCCCGGCGATGTAAACCCCGTGCCCCCGATCCAAGAGGTCAAGACCGAGGATCCCATCGCCGGCCCGCTCACCGATGGCTGCCCTCAGCCGTGCAGCGTTGCCGGCTCCGACCCGGCCAACTGGACTCAGATTCACAGCCAGGAGGAGCTCTCTCGCTGCGACCAGCCTGTGCTGTTTGCCTTGAACGTCGAGAACTCCTTCAGCGAGTTTGCGACTCTCTACACCTGTCTTGCTTCTGGCACATCTACCCAGACTCGCCGGGACCAAGTCAGCCGTGTTGAGGCTCGCGCCGCCGAGAGCTCCGTGTCTGTTGCCAACAACTGTGGCGCCGAGAAGGCTACCGTCAAGACATCTTCCTCCTTTGGCCAGACCGGAACCCTGAAGTCCGGTAGCAATGTCGCTGCCGCTGCCCAGCTGCTTGCGCAGTACGTTGACGACAGCGCGACTTGCGGAACCACCATCATCTTTGCCAAGACGGGCTCGTCGCTTGTTGGATTGTATGTTGGCGCTGAGGTCCAAAAGTCCAGCGCTTCAGGTCTCATCCGTAAATCAAGGTCAGTGATCTGTGAACATGTTGATACAACTATAGCTAACTCCGATGCAGTATGTATACTCAACCATAGCAACTTACACCACGACCAACGCAGGGTTCTCCGATGACGTGTACTAACAAGATAAATAGGCGAACGTCTTCAGAAGGGCACACAGGCTTTCCAGGTCTGTGACGCCAACGACAAGCGAGCCGAGACCGTTGGCCTCTTCGCCGTTGACACCGTCTCCGGCCTTGAGGATGCCCAAGCCGCCGTCAAGGCCTGGTCCAACGGCAAGTGCATCGACATCCCTTCAGCCACCAAGGAGAGCATCGACCTCGGTGTTCTCTCTGCTGGCAAAGTCCAGGCCCGAAGCATCGAGTTGCGCTCTCGTCTCTTTGCTGCCGACAACACCCTCGCCCGCCGAGCTGACTGCAAGGCCAGACAGGTTGTCTCTGGCGACAGCTGTGCGTCTCTGGCCAAGAAGTGCGGTGTCACTACTGCCAACTTCAACAAGTACAACCCCGCCAAGAACTTTTGCTCTACCCTCGCCCCCAAGCAATGGGTCTGCTGCAGCGCCGGCACTCTCCCCGACAAGACTCCCCAGCCTACCAAGGACGGAACTTGCTACATCTACAGGATCAAGACTGGTGACGGTTGCTACTCGCTTGCTCAGAACTTTGGCATCACCCAGCAGCGCATCAAGGACGTCAACAAGAACACTTGGGAATGGAATGGCTGTGACCGCCTCCAGCTTGGCCAGATGATCTGCCTCAGCAAGGGCAAGCCCCCCATGCCCAGGCCCATCTCTGGCGCCGTCTGCGGTCCCCAGAAGCCCGGATCCAAGAAGCCAGCGAGCACCAAGACAGGTTGGGACCTGGCTGGCATGAACCCCTGCCCTCTCAACGCCTGCTGTTCTGGCTATGGTTTCTGTGGCATCACTGCTGAGTTTTGCACCAACACGACCGCCAAGGGCGGTGCCCCCGGTAGCTCCAAGGCTAACACGCCTGGCTGCATTTCCAACTGCGGTACCAAGATTGTTGGAAACTCCAAGCCCCCTGCCAAGTTCTTCAACATCGGCTACTTCCAGGGCTACAACCTCGGCCGACCCTGTCTGAACATGGATGTTGGCAACCTGACTGCCCTCAAGACTTCTTACACACACATTCACTTTGCCTTTGCTGGTCTGACCAGCGCTTTTGCCGTTAATCTGCAGCCTGATGTGCGGGCGCAGTTCCTCAAGTTCAAGGAGGTCAAGGGCTCCTGGAAGAAGATCATCTCATTCGGTGGATGGGCCGACTCGACCGACGCCTCGACCTTCCAGATTTACAGAGATGCTATTAAGCCTGCCAATCGTGAGAGGTTTGCCACCAATGTCATGACCGTCCTCAAGAACCACAACCTTGACGGTGTTGACTTTGACTGGGAGTACCCCGGCTCCGCAGCCTCTGGTGATTCAGCCACTGACACCGCCAACTACCTTGCTTTCCTGACTCTCATGAGAAAGAAGATTGGTACTAGTGGCAAGTCCATGTCGGTTGCGCTGCCTGCAGCCTACTGGTACCTCAAGCCTTTCCCGGTCGCCAAGATCGCTCCTCTTGTCGATTACATGGTATTTATGACATATGATCTCTCAGGTTTGTGTTTTGGAAACAGTATTCTTTGGTCCAGGTAATTAACACTCGGCAGGTCAATGGAATTACGGCAATCAATACATCAGTGGCTGCCCCGGCGGCAACTGCCTCCGTTCTCATGTCAACAAGACGGAGACCCTCGATTCTCTCGCCATGATCACAAAGGCCGGTGTTCCTCCCTCAAAGGTCATTGTGGGCATCTCCAGCTATGGCCGAAGCTTCAAGATGGCCAGCCCCAGCTGCACGGGCCCCGCGTGCAAGTTCACCGGCAGCTTCAGCGTCTCCGAGGCCGAACCCGGCGTCTGCACCAACTCTGCTGGCTACCTTGCCAACGCCGAGATTCGACAGATCATTTACGATGCGAAGAATAAGAAGGCCGGTGTCACTGCGAAGAGCTGGTACGACTCTGCCACTGATTCGGACATCCTCACCTTCGGAACTAAGGGCAAGGGAATGACTGACTGGGTTGCCTACATGTCGGAGGCCACCAAGGCAAAGCGTACGACTTGGGCTAAGGGTCTCAACTTTGGTGGTGTCGTTGAGTGGGCTGTTGATCTGGAGGTTTGGTTCTCGCCCAAGCCTTAATAAATGGTGGACATCAAGGGATCTCCTTTTAATCTTGCCTGTAGCTACATAAGAATTCCAACGAGTGCCACAATAATTCACAAAGTGGGTAGATGACGACTGCACGGCTTATTAGATACCCATATTATACAAGTTCCGTACCTGTTCTATTGAGTGACAGTCTTTGGACCGCGTTGTTGAATCTGTGAAGACTGTCATCAAGAGAAGCAGGCAAGAATTAGGAAGAGACTAATCACACCCGAGTCATATGTCACGATAAGCCTCCGATTATTTTATGATCACATCCTTTACCTATCAACCTAAATGTTTGCTTGGTAGTTTAAAAAGCCAGGGCGACAGATATTAGTTCCAACAAGCAGCCCAGAATTCTTCTCCTGGCGAGATCAATCATTGTATTTCAGCACACAGACTCTGAATACCCGAGGGGTCCTGGGTGCCCACTAAAACGTCATCTCATAGCAGGTGAGATCTAGGACTTCTATGAGGCTCCCCGTCACACTTGGGTTGTGAGAGTTACATGGAGAGCCAACGCTGTCAGGCAATGATGTTGGACGGTGAATCTAAGGGAATGTATTTCTTATGCATCTCATTTCATTAAAGAACGACAATTCCAAGGTTAGGCTTAACCCATTTGCTTTTAGTATCCGAATACCATGCCAAATCAAGGAGTACCTAGACCTTTTGTTCTAGACTGTAGGTCAATTGAGGCTGTCACTAGCCTCTTACCACAAACCTCGATGAAAGACATTGCAACGAACGGACATCGCTAGCCAATACATAGACCATCGTGATAACTTGCAAGGCTTCTATTTCCATGAAACGCTGAAGGGCGTACTCTACCGGCGTGGAGAACTCATATGAAATTCGAGACCTTCGTATCTCAGGGCTGTGTTACAGCCACTTGTGGCTGACGGCCCACAGCCACAGTTTACCCCGCTTTGCCCAGCCTTAGCTGTTGGCGGCCTGTTCATACGTACTTGGAGAAATCAAGCACCTCCATCATCAATGCAAGCAACTACGATTTCAGCTGCCAAGAAAACGCACAGGTAGAATGTATGAAGAAAAGATGATAGTTGGTATCATTTGCGTAGCCTGCTAGAACATCATGAAAGGCGAACGTAAGAGATGTATATATGTATAGCAACTGGACGCTTACTAGCGTTTAGATGCAATCCATTCTACCCTCTATTCCTTAAAGATACATGTGATTCGGATAGTAAAAGAAAAAGTTGGCGAAACAGGCCACCCTGTCTACAAACAAACTAGACCTGCTGTTTATCCAAGCTCAACTAGATTAGTTGTCCGTACGCTTATTATCCCGCTCTTCATACAACATATGTCCAGTGTAATTCCAATTGTCATCATGATAGATGTGGAGGGCCTGGGACTTATTCGCTTCGGCCTGACGAGCTGTTGCCAGGAGAACTGTGACATGAGGGGTGGGGTCCGAGTTGCTGGTATGGGTTGGGTTCCTGTGATAGAATTTAATAGCTGCTCATTAAAAGGTAGATGGCGAGATGCATCATGACTTACTTTAGCATCGCCTGGGTAAAGTGAGCAAGGTCCCTTTCATGCGTGGCTCTCTCAACCAAGTTCAAGGTGTTGTTTCTCAACGCGTGGTTCTTGATTCGCTGGGTCATGACGACCAAACTTCTGGGGATGGGAGACATGGTGGCTTTCTGAGTGGTAGGAGGGAAAGATAGAGAAGTGGTGATTTGCACAAGACAAAGTTGATGTTTCTAGAAATGTAGAATTGATGTTTTCTATAAGATAATAAGAAAAGAGCAAGTCTCGTTTCCTGGAACGAAGGAGTATTTACAAGTCGTACTGATGCTCTAGACAGCATACTAACCGAGACCGTTGCTAGCCATTCTAACAAGTCTGTTGGGAGTTTTGTGCTGTAAGCGTCGTAATATCACATCTATTATTAGAGTCTGTTGGTTGAGAGTTACTAAATTTTACAAAGACTCTGTTTCAGCAGCCGCTTTCATAGCCATCACCAACGCTGATCATGCTACAGGGAGTTTGTTGGTTGAAGTCATCTGCTTTTGCAAGTCGGGTTCTTTTGATGTGAGTTGCTCGATTGGACGCTAGCGCCTTTTCGATGGCCATTATGGTGGCTGGAATCCGCATCAAGGTTCAGGTAGATGGCCATGGGCGCTTCGGACCAACACAAGGTATCCTTCGAGACGGGCCTGGGTGGAGCAATCCGGTACTCCGAAGAAGCCTTTAGCCGCTTGTTCCCAAAATCATGAGCCGCCCGGTGCCTAGCTTGTGTGTCTCAAGCGACCGGTTTTCTTAAATTAGACATAGAAACGTGACAGTTTCATGCCGGGGCCTAATAGAATGGTGATATTGACCAGCGGTTGAGGAGCGTTGGCACGTGCGCAAGATTGCAAAGCACGTGATCACAACAGCACTGACCAAGTTGTCCGATGGCCGGGCTGGGACTGCTCAAAACCTGGTGTGATTCCTCATTAAAGCGTCAGGTCCGTGACTTAGCCATCAGCATCATGCACTCGAGATTCGCAAGGCTCCTTTCCACACCAGGAAGATTTCAATCGACCTTTTTTTATCGTCTCCCCAAGTTCAATAGAGCTCGTTGCCGCAGCTTCCAAATGCAACCCCAGACATACAGGTGCGGTGTTGACGCCGAGCCATTGCACCGATATCAACCCGGAGGTTACCATCCTGTCGAATTGGGCGACGTTATGAAGAACGGCCGATACAGGATCCTTCATAAACTAGGCTGGGGTAGCTATTCCACCACATGGGCGGCAAAAGACCAAGAGTATGTCTTCCTAGGTATATAAGATTGAATGCTAACTGTCGTGTAGAAAAGGGCAGTACGTCGCCATCAAGGTTTCGGTATCCGACATAGAGCGTAAGCACGAACTTGACATCCTGCGGGAAATATCGTCCCTTCCGAGGGACCACCATCCTGGGTGGTCTCATCTGAACTACATGCTAGACGTTTTCACTGTGGCTGGCCCGAATGGCTCCCACGATTGTCTGGTGCTGGAACTTGTAGGCCCCAATGTGGCGGAAGCTGTTGCATCATACTACAAGGATGATAGGCTTCCAGCCGGGCTTGCAAAACGTTTCGCCAAACAGACTTTGCAAGGGCTCGATGTCCTGGCGTCCCAAAATATTGGCCATGGAGGTAAGTTGATCCTTTCACGGACGGATTCTTTGTGGCGACGCTGACTCTACCCTCAGATCTCCACACACGAAATCTGGCTGTTGTGATACCCGATCTTGAGTCTCTGGACGAAGCTAGCTTCATTGATAGACTTGGAAAGCCTGAATCTGGGCCAGTGAGCAGACAGGACGGCAACTCTCTGGGGAACAATGTCCCATCCTATATCGTTCGGCCCGCTCCGTTCCGGAAAAGAGACCTTCTCTTGTCGTCTTCATCGGTCAAAATCATTGACTTTGGAGAGGCTTTCTTTGACAACAAGCCTCCAAATACACTGCATACTCCGCTGTCTGTACGCGCACCAGAAGTTGTCTTCGGAGACTCACTGGATCACCGAGTGGACCTTTGGAGCGCTGGATGTTTGGTAAAGTGTTCGAGAGCATATTTACTGCGACGAAGCTAACTGAAATATCCAGATTTTTGAACTCCTCACCGGTCAACCCCCGTTTGATGTCTTCATGCTCACTCCACCGATCCTTGTTCAACAAATGATGGGGTTCGCTACCGACGGGCTACCATCCCGGTGGCAGACCAAATGGGAAACGATGCAAAAATGTCTGTCTGAGGAAGACGATAGCTACACACTGCAGGAGTGGTTGGAAGAAGTCTACTTCGATGACCTCAAACACACCGAGTTTACTAAAGAGGACATTGCAAGTGTTGCCAGGTTGATCGACCGAATGTTAAAGTTTGAGCCGTCTCTTCGGGCCACAGCAAGCGATACTCTTGCTGATGTTTGGTTCAACAGAGAGTAAGGTCTGGAAACATATAGCGAGATAAGAAAAGATATTGCCAAGCTTTTAGTAGATCATGGAGTCTTCAAGCTGAGAAAAGAAGCTGAAAGCCTCGAGAGGTGTTAGTGCTTTTCATCAAGAGACACAAGGAGCTGCTCTTACCGAAGAATCTAGATCGAGCCAGTCGGTTGGCTGCCACTGACTCAGTGGATTTAACATGGATTGGAAACTCGTACCGGTTTCACACTGATCGTCGAACATTGATCCCAAATCATCCAACATGGTGCTTGATGCTTGATCGCTAGTAATGATAGACTCTTGCTGGCCCTGGACCACTTGTTGTGACCGCATCGAATGCGGGCTATGCCTTGCCTCCTGTCGTAGTTCCTCAATTATGATACTGTACCTTCGACTAGCCGAGTCGGCTGAGATAGCCTGGGACAGATGACACTGACATCGTTCAGCTAGGGAAAACAGCGTGGCATTGTCACTTCCTATGGTATCGCTGGCCTTTTGCTGAATCTCCCAGACATACACAACAGCCAAAGCGCAAAATGTTACATAGGGCATCCACCATAGAGCGTGGAACAAGACAGTTCGTTCTGAGAACATCCGATCGACAAGTTCAAGGGCCAACTTGGCAGCGCTGATGCATTCTGTCACGCAAGCTTGCAACGCTGGGCTGGTGTCATCGGAATGATCTAATAGGAATGGCCTTGTGGTGTGCATGATGGCATGGCAGTAGGCCAGTTTGAGAGCAGTTGATTGCCGACAAAAAGTTGGAATGAGACTCGAAGGCCGAACGGTGCCGAGGTGAGGAGGCAGAGCGGTGCGCCACTCGTGAAGCTGCTGCGTGAAGTTTTGCGCAGCCGCGAGTCGTTCTTGGCTGCGCATCTTTTTGAGAGAGTAGACCTCGCGGGAAACATTTTCGATGATAGTTGCGATCCTGCCATTATGTTAGAATGACAATTAGTGCATCTGACACAGATTGCTTACCTCGCATGGAAAATGAGAGAGTCGACATGACAATCCATTGCCGGCTCACCAGGAGAGGGGCCTTGAGGTGTCATGTCTTCGTCATTGATCCTATCGGGATATTCTTGATCGATGTCATTGTCGTGATAGAATCTCGGCCGGCCAAACACTACTGCCAGATACTTGTCGATGGTGTAGACGACCCAAAACGTTCTTTTCCGGCACTCTGATAGTATGTAATCCGCGTTTTGTCGACCTCCGTTCCGATATCCCGTGGACTTGCGGTGTAGGCCCAGTGCTGAAACGATGGGCACCGTGTTACCAAAGACGTACCACGCTTGGTTCATGCGTGAGGTTTGTAACAGGTAGAGAACTTGTAGGACACGCGCTTGGGCTGACTCCAGTCGAGGTAATCCGGTTTCTCTGGCGGTGAGATCTGATGCAGACAAAAAGTATTGCTCACTTTGCTGAAGAAGAAATGTGTCTGTGCTATCACTGGAGGGATCCTCGGATATCTTGTGCTGGCGAAGGCTCGCAATGGCCAAGATATTGACAACGATGGCAGCCTTCGCGTGTCCGAGGCCGGCGTCTAGAGGTTCTCCATTCTGAATATTGCCAAGAACCAGCTCAAGCCAAGAGTGACAGTACTGCTGGTTCAAAACTCGGTATGTCACAACGCAATTGTCGAAGTAAAAGTTGAAGAGTTCAAACGCTGTCGCCGGGTTGACAAACATTAGGTCTCGTTCGTTCCTGGTAGCAAATGGCTTATCTCCTGCCGACATGAGAGGCTGCAAGCTCTCGGAGCCAGTCAAAACTCCTGGCTCGGTTGCTTTTGTTTGCTGGGCCAATCTTCTCCAGGCTCGGTGGATGAACGTCAAGTTCGAAGTAGGGTCGAAGAATTGGCCTTCGATTTCGGCCGTCTCAAGCCCCGGAGGACCCCGGGAGGTGGCACGTGAGGTCAGAACTTCGTAGTCTTGGCCAGTTGAAAACAGCTTGTGTCTGACACTTGATTAATCGTTGAGATATTAGCTTTGAAGTGTAGATTCACCTGTGTTCTTGTTCGCCGGTATTCATCGAAACGTCCCCAGGCTGGGGTACGGCTGGAGGAGTCGGCGGCCTGCCTCTCCGATATTGAGAATCATATTGACATTCAATCTTCCTCTTCGAGCACCCATTGCATGGTATTGTGCCGGTGCATTTCAGCTTCTTAAGCTTGCAGTGATCGCAAGCCCGGCTGACCTTGGACGCCTTCCGGCGGTTTCCGGACTCTCGAGGCGTTTCTGGCAACGTCGCAAGAGTCCGCTTCGTTCGAGTGCTCGTCGCGACCGTGCTCAATGACGAGATCTCGGACAAAGGGGTCGAGTCTTCGGCCGCCTCATGATGGGCATCGCTTGGAGGCGTCATTGTGGTGGTTCGGAATCTCCGGAAGAGAGTAACCGGAGAACCGGATTTGGTCGGACTTGGGAGACGATGATAAGTGGGCGGGGCCCGGATTTTATACTTGTTGGCTCAGGCTAACGAAACGCCACTTTCGCTGGAGTAGATCAATGGGTTAGTTGTTAATGGCAATTCTTGGCTGGGATTATGGATCATCTGGCCCTTACATGCTGTTTTCTACATCTGTAAAGCCCCATGGATCGCTATAGAAGAATTAGCTCAGTATGAGGCATTCTTAGATCTGTGCCCATTGTATGGGTTCATCCATTTCTACCCAGATGCTCGAAATACAGGCCACCGCAAATGAGGTTCCTCAAGCCTGCTTAACAACGTGCCAATGCGTACCCACCTACCGAGCAACTTTCAGGCACTAATACCCGCCCTCTAACGCGATTCTTGAGTTTCCAAGTCTGGGATAATTCACTCCCGGCCCAGCCTATAGCATTATGCTTAGTAGCGTCCATCCTCGAGCCCGACACTGGGCCAATTTGTCCCGTCTTCTTCGAGGTCGATATCCACGGTGTACGGAGGCTCGTTCAGTTGGTAGCCCAAGAGCGCGGAGCTAGCTGTATCATCATTGAAATATCCTGTGGGCATGCCGACTTTTAGTTGTTGAAGGTAGTCCTCAGCGAGATTTTCTACGTGGACGACCCGCAGAGAGATGGGATTCGGGTCGCTGGGGGTGAAGGAATTCGGAACCTCCCAGAGAAAACCTGTCCCCCGTTTCTCGTCTGGCTTTGTACGATTCCACCGAGGCGTGCTAACTGGTTTATGACGGTCCTTGTCTTCGTAGTGTCTGTTGTTGTCTGTATATGCCCGCCGGTATTTCATTGTCAGGCTTGTATCTGTTAAATCGTGACCGGCGGTAAAGGTCTGCTGATGTGGTGGCTGGGTGAATCTGAGCCCGTTAAACGCCGATTTGTTTGGTGCGGCAGAAAAAAGACATAACATGAAGCCCTCGTAGAGAATTTTCTTGTGAACTAGAATGGCAGGGGCGGCGGTATCAGTAGCTTCCACCGTAACGATTAGATCCGGAGACTTCTTGACGATGCTTGAGCGGATAAAACATCCGCACCGGGGCACTGGCGGGTGGGTATCAGTGCCTGGAAAGGATGCCCTGAGACAGTCATTGATAGAGTCCTTGATAATCTTCCGAGCCTTGTCTTCGTGCTGGCTGACGTGGTTTCCTAAACTGAGTGCTCCGTCTATAAGGGTATCGAGCCAGACGTCGTCGATCTGAAAGAAACGAATGCTTTCGAGGGGTAGAAAGCTGATGTCACTTATGAGGAAATGTGACGGAATTCCGACGAGCAGCTTTCTGTCGAGCACCCAGCGCCGGACAACGTTCCAATTCGGCGAGCTGGGCATGTTAGACTCTTTCTGAGGCCGTGGCGGGTCAGGCTCATTAAGCGTTTGAACTTGGTCGAGCAATTCCCCAAGCGACTTGAGCAGGTCAGTCCTTGACTTGTAGCCTACTGCAGCCGTCCTAGATGTTTCTGTAAACCTTTTCTTTCCAGGGTTGAGAATCTCATCACGAACACGGGACAAGGCTGTCACAAAGGCCGTATCTGCCATGGCCGTGGTCCTCCCAAGCTGCCACGCGGCGGAGTAGGTGATGTTCATCATTCCGAGCTCTGGGCCCAAGAATTTCAGATTCTCGCCTGTCATGGATATGGTCTTGTGCTCATCAGGAAGTTTCACGTGGCAGGGTACCAAAGGCCCGCGCGCAAGACTGCCCGTCACCTCGCCCGTCTGTGTGCGGTAGCGTTGAAGGGTCAAGCCTTCTTTTTCTCTGCTGAGCATAGGTGGCCCGGTTGGTGTGTCCCTTTTCATCTTTTCCTCGGCTTCTTCTGACGGCCCAGGCTTAAACATGCCGACAGACATACCGGGATTTGCCCCGTCGTGGCTCCTGGGCGGCAAACACATGTACGTCCAACTGTGAAGAGACGACAAGGCCACATATTGAACATCTCTAGATATGGGCCACGGCTTCATCTGTTCGATCCCCTCGATTGAAATGAGATGGACGTACACAGCCACTGGAACCTCGATGCTGGTTGGGCCGGATCGGTGAGAGATGACCACGCCAAAGGTGCCCTCTTCATCTTCACGAACCGCACCGGTAACGTCCATACCCTGAGTGTTGACCGTGCGCTCATGTGCTAGGTATCTGCGATGATAAACGTAAGGCCCCGCTGGCACACGTTGACCAAACTTGTCATATTGAGAGAAAAGAGCCTGAAACAGCTCCTTTTCAACATGATGACATCAGCGCATGTGTTGTCTCCATCCAGGTCTCTGTCATATGTGATTGGCGTCACGGTGTTGCGGATCTTGGTGACATCGGAAAGAGGAAGGCCGCTGATTGCAAACGTCGAGGTCTGCTGCACGCCGTCCTGGAAGCCTTTGATATTATTGAAGATATTGTATTCCCCAGAAGCGTCGGCGGGAGGAACCCTCAGCTCTTCCTCTGTGAAAGAGACCACGGCGAGCCATGGTGTAGGGTTGCGTCAGTGATCGACTGGCTGGTTTTCCGGCTTGTCTCGGCCCGGGTTCCTCGCATGAATCCAGGGTAAAGTAGGGTCATTGAACACAATGGATGGCAAAGTACTTGACTTTTCCTCGTGTCCTTGGGGCGGATAGGTCGAGTGGATAGCGTTCTCTGGTAGTAAGAATCTGGAAACGAGGGTCGTGAACTGCTGTGAGGTTTCCGGGAGTTGTTGGGGCTTCGTCCTAGCTGATGGCTCAACGGCTTGGTGGACCTCGACTTCATACATCTTTCCTTGGAGGGTTGGGGGATTGAATGAGATTGGTTTCGCGATGCCTGGTGCTATCTCCTCTTCTCGTTCTAGTTCTTGGCCCTCTTTTAGTGTCATGCTCTCTAACTTGTAAGTGCAATGTCAAAATTTCTGAGTGTTCGGCCCCCGAAGGGCGATGGTCACTCTATTTATGATTGGAGCAAGATGGTCTTATTCTGCAACAGAAAATTTGGCGGGCTAGAACGGATGGACTCTGGCTCGATAGTCTCAAGTCTAGACCATTTTCATGTTGCAATATCTGTAGCTCAATGGATGTAAGGGTGTTGAGGCCGTGGATAGCTCGTGTGCAAAGAGGCTGTACCCACAGACTATTGCTTTGTGGCTGGCGCTAGAGACCTTTTTCGGGAATAAACCCCCGGCCAACCCAAGCTGAAAGCGGGCAGATTGGGTCTTCCTGTCCATGCGCTGCAGCTCACCTAACATGGATTTTGATCGTGGGTAACCAAGTTGCAATAGTCTTTGTGCTTCTCCCAGGACCAGAGCGTAGCTCTTTGAGATGTCTCACATGGGGGATTGGTGATACGACGACAAGTGCTTGCGGTCAAATAGCTGAGTGCATGTGGCTCCGGGGTAAAGGGTGCATTAAAGTAATCTATCTGGCAAAGAAAAAAGTAACGCTACGTAACAAAAATAGCAAAGACATCTTAACCATGCATTCTGGGAAAGTAAGCTGATAAGACGTCAATATCGTGCACCTTATCAATGCCAAGCCCCTCTCAAAGATGTCCTTGAAGCTCGTCCTGGATCCACTTGAAAATCTTCTCTTGTAGCTCACGGTTTTTGGTGGCCTTTGAACCCTTCCCAGCAACGCCAACAGGCCCATAATACTCGCCTGCTTTGGCATCTGGGCTCACGGCTGCCCAAATCTGGGACAGAGCGCCCTTCTCGACAGGCGTGGCGAATATACCGGCCGAGTACAAGAAAGGCCGGAGGAAGAGCCCAGTCGAGTTGTGGTGGAGGTTTGTCGCTACCATTCCCGGGTGGACGCTGAGGAACTTGACGTCGTGGTGTCGTTCGGCCATGGCAGTAGCATAATGTATATCAGCCAGCTTGGAGAGCGTGTATCGAGCGGTGGTGTTGCGGTGCGGCATTGTTGTCTTGAGCTCCTCAAGCTGGTATGCGTCGCCTGAAGCCATCTTTTCTGAGGCCGAGGCGAGTATGACGACGCGGGTCTGGGGATTGATCTTTGCCGTGTTCTGAAGGATACGGAGAAGCAGTTGGGAGAAGAGAGCGGGGCCCATGACGTTTGTTCCGTTGAATCTCATAGCCCTCTTTTGTGAGGCCCTCGGGCGTCATCATAATTCCCGCATTGTTGATAAGTATGTCGAGGCGGGATTCCGACTTGGTAAACGTCTCTGCGGCGGCGCGCATGCTTGCGAAGGAGGCTAGGTCGAGTTGAAGAAATGAGATTGGCGAGGCGTTTGGGTGTGCTTCCTTTATTTGCCTGATGGCTGCCTCTGCCTTGTCTTGAGAGCGAGCGGCGAGGTAGATTCGTGCCGGGTTGTGCTGGCTGAGTTGTTTGATGGTCTCGAGGCCCAGACCGGCATTGCCTCCAGTGACAATAATGACCTGTCCGCTAAGATGGGGGATATCTTCTGAGCGAAAGTTCGCACCTGTCATGGTGACTTATAAACAAATTAATAGTTGTGGAAAACTGGAGAGGAATATTTAGTTAATTCACCTCAGTATCTTCAGAAGAGATCAATCTTTTATACATCCGTCTAAGGCCATGTACCGGACATTATCACGATCCCGTCTAGATGGCAGATAGCGCCAGGGCATAGCGTTGACGCTAACAGGGACAAGGGCATAAGCAGAGTGCATACGGCAACGCCGGCCGAGGGCTCCACCCGTTCCGAGACCAGGGGATAAGCTGTCTGCATTTAAGCTTCTTGACGCGCCTGGTGGCAACCTGGTCAGTTTCTTTTCTGTCATTAAACATGGAGCCTCAACTCGCCGAAGCATGGGATCAGGGAGATGACTGGCGGGGAGTCACAAGCGCCAAAGAGAGGCGGAAGCGACAGAACCGCCTACATCAGAGGGCCTACCGTGAGCCGAGGCTTTGTCTAAGTCTGGTGGATGAACACACTACTGACTCGACACAGGCAAGAAGAAGCATCTGGAAGCCTTTTCTCAGAGCCACACCTCCAAGCCGCAGACGAGTAGTGCAGGTGCCCTCATCTCGACTACATTCCGCCACCAAATTGCGACGGCCCACGATGCGCAGGCTGTGTCCAAGCTCAAAGACGTCCCCATCTTTTTACGCGTCATCAAGTGCATGGGACTTTCACACCAGATCCTGGATTTTCTACAGACAGCTTATTTTCACTGGAGTCTCAATAGCCCCGTCCCCCGGGATCTTCCCACCCTGACCCGCCTCAACGCATTCCAAGCCTTGATCAGGAACGCCTCGATCCTTGAGATCCCTGTCGAGTGTCTCGAGACCGACGACTGCAGTTCGCCATTCAGCTTGAATCAGTCATTGAAGCAGAGTGAGTCCTCGCAATTCCCTGCTCATCTTTCCCCGACAACCCTGCAGCGAGCCGTAGCGCACCATGCCTGGCTCGAGCTGTTCCCCTTTCCGGGACTACGGAATACTATACTGCAGGGCATCGAATCTGGACAGTACGACGAAGACCGATTGTGCGATGAGCTCTGTTGCGACTTGCTAAATATGGAGACCGAGTCACCGGCCTTGGTCGTCATCTGGGGCGATTCATGGGATGCGAGGGGATGGGAGTTTAGCCCAGACTTCTTTGCCAAATGGGGCGTACTCTTGAAAGGATGCTCCGACATTGTGGAAACAACTAATTACTGGCGGCAAAAGAGAGGTGCCATGAAGATTGACTTTGTTTTGAATCCGTAGGCGAATGATAACTACAGACGAAGAATTATGAAAGACTCATTTTACTTAGAAGGTAGTCATGTGATCTCTTTCCCATCACACGCAGTACAGGTATTACTCGCCAAGTCCCATGCACGCCTTACCCAACCCTAGCCTTACGTTGCTGCCCAACCCAAGAACTTTGGAATCTTTACCTATTTGCCTCTAGCAATACCACTATCCTTGCGCACAGTATGGCTTTGCTACCGACAAAGGACAACTTTGGCGTCTTAAAATGGCCAGGGTTAGTTGTGGACAAGGTTACGAAGTCTGACCTGGACTTAGTAGCGGACCGCGGATATGTGAACTGGACGCAGCTCCCAGTCGAAACCGTGGCGCTCCCTTTGGATGATCCCTCCACGGCGGCCGTTCTTTCATGGCGCTGGGACACGGACGAAGAGGGCCACCCTTCACGCAATATTCTCAGCGCAATACTGGTGGCCAAGAGAATGGGATTCCGATATCTGTTCATAGACGTCATCTCCATCGACCAGAATCTCACGGCCGGCGCGCTTCTCAGCCGGGTCGTCGAGTTCACCAACTTGTACCGAACTATCCCCGTCATTGCAACGTATGACAAGATCGGGACCGATTTGAAGGCCACAGTCCGCCGCCCATGGATCTCGAGCGAGATACAGGCGTACCGCCACAACCCAACCATGATCACCTACGTGAGCCACAACAACCAGGGTGCCTACCAGGGCAGGACCTGGTTTTATGGTGGCCCGGACGTGGAGATCGGCACCTCGCAACTGCCCAAGGAAATTGCCATGTTTGCATACCCTATCCTGGCGGAGCGAATCTGGACTACCAACTTTGCGACTACTATCATGATGTTACTAAAGGGCGACATTTGCATGGAATCGATTTCGGTCCTGCAATATATCATGCCAGCGTTTGCGCCCGTTCTGAAATTGGCCTACGACAAGATGTCACGGAACGATTTCCTCATCACCGCAGCCCTTTTGGCCCAGACGGAGCCCAACGACACGAGTGTAATCACTGACAATTGCTCACAGAAGAGCATCGCCGGCGGCCCTGAATCCATGCGGTTCGCTGTTTACCGCTTCGTTCACACTCAATCGTCCAATAGGCAGGATATTTTCGAGATCCGCATCTGCAAGGACGGAGATGCAGAGTTGCTTATAGGGGACTGGATCATAAGGCACAATTTCTACTTTGACGACTATTATTGTAGCCTAGAAGTCCGAGAGGATGCAGAACGTACCATCTGCACGGAGCTTAGAATGACTGGTGCCGAGTTTGAAACGTACATCGAAGGAAAGACATCCCTACAGTCGGCAATAAAGCAGACAGAAGGTAGCGGCACGGTGTACCCCAAGATTGAGGTTGTTGCCGTCGATCTAAATCAGTCTGCCCAGGGCTTGAATGAGGAGGCTGAGAGGGGCTAAGGAGATGTCGCCTACAGCTGGCAATTTGGAAATTTCGTCAGAGCGGATGGGTTGCTATTGAAATTGTACTGTCTTGGCTTTACTTTTCATAGTGTCCCTCGTTTTAAGTAAAGTAGCGATCACCCAGCACTTACTATACAAGTAGATGGCGCTCTTGAGTTTGTAGGCGTGAGTTATGTCAAATGTGACAGCCTGCCACATGCCTTGAAGGGTGTCACGTGATAACACTAGGCTCAATTAGGAAGGTATAAAATCTACCCCTTTCCTCTATAAGGCTTCACTAAGGAATATATAGATAAT